>CAJDSM010018097.1:0-14301 GCA_903981925.1 Ostrea lurida
TATTTCAGCACTGTGCCATTTTTCGTCCTTCTGCATTGAATATTTCTACTCGGGGTGATTCATTCCGTTTTGAATTTGCCAAGACACAATAATTTTTTTTAACAATTACGAGCCAGGAATTTTGACAATGATATACTGTACTTTAAATTTTGTAAGGCACTGGGACGTTGTGCGAGGTACGGATGACAGATGGTTCTTTGGAGACGGTAACTAAGGACATCAATGACCCGACTATGACACCATACATGGCAGATGAACCTTGATGTCATTAAGCGTAATACATTTTAAATAAAAGGCAGAGAATCATGATTGTCGTTTATTATACTTGAGCCTTCCTGTTGAAATGCAATAAGCCGGTTTCGAGATTCTAGCTCTTATGTGTAGGAGGTGCATTTAGTGGAATTTTGAATGCCAAGGTGGGACAGAGTGAACTTACAGTCAGTGGGAAAGATGAATTAATTTAGGGAATAACTAGCTTCTCAATTGTGATTTGCGACCGTTATCGCTGATTTAACGGTTGCAAACTGGGTTTTACGGATGTTTGCACTCGTTAAATCAGCAATTAGCGGTCGTAAATCACAAATGAGAAGTTAGTTATTCCCATTCTAACGCAATTTTGCTTGATGTTTACATATTACTTCATCAGGTTTCGCTATTTTGTTACGAAATGTGTATGCTTGACGTTATGTTTTTGCGTCACAGTATTATTTTCATTTTGTTAACGCTCATTTTACCGTCTCAAATCTCAGTGCATTAGCCAATCAAAATGCACAGTACAAAACAATTGCATTAGAATGTATTAAATGCTGCTTTTCATTGAATATATAAATGCTGAAAATACAAAGTATTAACGAAAGGACTGTTTAACGGAATGTTTAGTGAGACATAAATACAACGTTATATTTGCACGTAATGTCTTGGATATGATGCCTACGATCAACGATATAACGTTATAAGATAGGAATTTCACATGTTTAATCTACCCTCTAAATTCGTATCAATTACTTAGTTTGTATATCAATCAATTCCGTATGATGAAACACGAATATTTGTCCCATTCCTGCATGTAAATAAATTCTTTCACACTTTACTATGTACGGGAATTCTTCAGAGGGAAATAACTCGCACGTATCTCAAAACCAGTGCATTGTTTTTAGATTTTGACACATCTACCTTGCAACAACGGCAGAAATGTATTTTTCCTAGAAATATATTTCTATTTCATGAGCAATAGAAAAATAGCTATTTCACTATCTAAAGTATTAAAAGTTTTGGGCAAATGTTTTGTTGGGTTTGAGGAAATCATTTAATCTGTGGGGGAAACTCTTCGTGTTGTATATACAAAAAAGAAAAACAAAATGTTAGAGAAATCATAAAAAACTCGTACAGCCATTTTGAACTAAATCAAATTCAAAGGTTTTACCATCTTTTTATAAGCTAATGTTAGAAGGGTTTCAACAGTCTCGTCTTAATCAGTATTTCTCAAATTATACGCCGGTCGTTATTCTGATCTAGATTTGCTAATTAATACAGCTTAGAAATGGGTCAAATGCTGTCTGGCGTTTTTGTTTTTATATTAACTGTTACTACAACACGTTCCTGTAGTAATGCTGTAATGACACGACACGGGCTGACTCATACTGAGTTATGGATGCGAATGTTGTAGATTATTATGGAGTCATCGTGCATAGGTGAGTGTATAGTTGTTAAAGAGTCATGTGATCTATACAAGGATTGTGTGTGGATTTGTTACTCGAGTCATGTGATATAGGATTGTGTGGATAGTCACTAGAGTTCATGTGACATAAGGTGTGTGTAGATTAGTTATGTAGGTGACGTGTATAGGATTGTGTGTGCGATTTATTACTGTGTCAGTGATCATAGGATTGTGAGATTAGTATGAAGTCATGTGATCACAGGTCGTGGATATACTTTTACTGTCTTTTCTTAAATTCATTGGGAGTATTGCTAATGAAAGACGTGGTATAAGTGTTTTTTCTGGGAGTAAATCACTAAGATTTACCGATGATTTTGTACATACGAGTAGGCTGTGTAAAAGATCATATCCAGTCATGGCAATTTTAATATCGTACATATTCTAAAACAGAGAGGGGGTGCAAATTGAACAATTGTGGAGATTTTTGTTTGTTGTGGTGCTTTCTGGGTCAATGCGACAGTAAGGTGATCTAGTAGTACCATAACCCTACATTTTGATCACTATGAGTGAAGATGAGTGCATTGGAAAAATTTCAAATTAGAGCCTGTAAATGGACAGTGTAGATGTGCAAGGATCACTCCAATATCTCTAAATATCGCTCATCGTTCGTCCGTACTTTTTTTTCTTTTTTTTTCGGTTTAATGTCTAAGTTTGGTGGTTCGTGGTATGTCGTTAAATTCTCTTTTTCCGCGGGTGTACTAGAGTTGGGCTTTTCTGGTGAACAAATCAATCAAAGCTCACATTATTTTTCATGTAATTTCTTCCGGTTCAAATTGACCACAGTTATACACTTTGATCAAAATTGCTGTTTATGTCAGTTAAGACTATGGATATTAGTCATATAATACACCTGAACGAAACAGTAATCGTACCCGTGCCCCCATATTGTTGCCCCTTCGGCTCGGATCATTCTGTTACATTGTGGCTATATCACTTTGTGTAAGTTTATGATAGGTTTGCACCGTTCCCACATAGCCATTCTTTTATGACCTTTCCCAATAGATCGGACACTCTCTAGGCACGTTCCAACAATTCAACTAAGTAATTGTCATTTTACTGTCGAGGTCCAAGCTGCATAGATACTAAACACTAGTGGCTATTGGCTCGCGTATATATTGCTTCCTGCTTTGTTCTGGGTGTACTTCATTTATAGACGGACAGGCTCGCAGGTCTGGCGACCACAGAAATCTCAGACTGATTATTCGAAATTTGAAGTACTTTCTTAAAATTACAGGATTTACTTCATTCTATCACGATAAAAAACAACAGTTAGGCGGAAATAGTACCTTAACTATTAACTTAGTAATAGAATTTACGCTCCAGCTTTGAGCTTGACAGACCTTACGAGAATGAGTAGACATATTATTAATCGTTTATTTATGAATTTGGATAAAATATTCAATTGGATGGTTTTGCTAGCTAGTTGTCGACATAAATGTGGACAGGAAATAGATTTTGATAGGAATTAAACTGAACAGTTCTTAAGAAGTGAATAAAAAACCTATATTAACAAAAAAATTGAGATTGAGAATCTTGCACATCGTATCTTGTGTGTAGTTGTCATGGAGCATTTCAGATTGAAATGGTGTTTTCAGACTATCTATTTTTCATAGAAAAGACTGTAAGCAAAGTTGATTAGATATGGAAAGTAAGCTGGAACGGATGTCACTGCATTTTATTGATAGCGTAGGTTTCTAACTTGCTAGATAGTTTTAGATATCTATTAACTGAAGAGAAAGTAATTATGGCAGTTTTCCTGTCTTCGCTAGCCAGGGTTTTCGGGTCCTCGCCATAACTTGGCGACATGCCTTGCAAATTGCGGTCACATGTACTGCCATCTATAAGAGCTAAAGAAGATAATTCTGATGAATATTAGCAATGATAGGCTTTGTACGCATGTAGAAGCGTCTATAGTGAGGGATCAAAGGAGCTGTTATAATAATTGATAGAATTAACTTCGGACGAAAAACTTTTTTAAAAACGATTCAACAGCAGGATTCAAGCCTGTGTCTGATTGTTTGTTGGGGCTAAGACGTTAGTGGAAACAGTACTGAGTGGGTGTGTGATTAGTGAGGGTTGTGGAATGGTTCAAAATATAATGGAAGAAAGGTTGTAGACTAACAGTCTTGGTTTTGTAGCTATTATATAAATTAGAATTCGGTAGAATTACTAATGAAGTCATGGGAAAAAATACCAGTGAGTATAAGGTAGGAAATAGTGATATAGTTGAGCCATGCATGAATCAGATTTATCCTCGAATCTCGAATTAAATTTATTTACTTGTTCTTGTCTACATGTGTAAATAAATTTGGTTTATGTGAAGTACAGACGAAAATCTCCGCACTAGGGTCCATTCGATTGTAACAGTTTAAAATGTTAAAGTAAATGGGATTTATTGGCGTGTTCGCACTCGCATAAAGTGACCGGCGTTTGTAGTGCATGGGCAAGGGTTATGGGGGAGTGGACGAAAAACTTGGCTAGCGAAGTGGTTGCTTAAAACGCTTCATTGTCCTTAGGCTATTTGTACCCAAGTGGTGTACGGTGTTATTGCACGGCGTTTTCTCGCGGCGGTAAGTGGTGAGGGAGAATTATCTTGATTATTCAGAAGAATTTTTTAATCGATTTTTTAAATTGCTATATCAAATGTATTGGTTTCTATAGAATTTTGAAATAAACATCAGTGGGCTCAAGAATTTATTACGCCACTAAAGAGTATTGTAGGAATGGATGGTTCTGAATATCTAGTTTAGTGTTGCTTTCTAATATATTGGCGCATTAATTGAATATTATATATTCATTGAAGGGCAACGATTCGTTATGACATTATATGGAATAATGCACACTACATGTTGAAAAGAAATGCTTACCACGGGGGGGCACTTATATATAGTAGAAGGGTGTCGCGGAAATAGGTACCTTATTCCACAGAGAAATATGAAGGTAGTAGAAGCAGATATTAAGTTAATGTTATCCCAATTATTAATGATGTTTGATTTGATCCAGTTGGCGGTTTTGTTTGTCATATGGAAAGGTAACATTGAAGAAATTATATGAAAGTTACAATTTCAAATTAAAATATAGAAAGTGGGGAGTCGCAAGTAGTGGGGACAAATCTACCCTAAATTACGAATGCCACCCGGGGTTTTCCCAACGATGTGGGCATATTAAAATGAAATAAAAAAAAATCGTTTAGTAAACGCGCATTACCGGGTAGTGAATGTTTACTTTCGTTGATAAAGCGTGCATCACATTCATTTTTGATATAATATAAATTTATTTTGAGAGAGAAATATCAACTTTTATGATAGGGCGGGCAAATTATAATTGAATGTATCAAGTCATCACATATAAATATTTATTGTATCAGTACTTTATAAATGAGATTATTATTATTGGGAGAAATATTTTCTTTATAAATTTAACGGTTATTGTTGCGCGGAATTCAAATGACATTACACCGGCGGGTGGCACCAGTGGTAGGCTTACAGAACACGATGGAGGTTGATTGCGAGCCCGCCGACGGCGGTCAAAACTTAGTAAGACGTGAAAAGCAGTGAGTTGTCTCTTTTCTTCCTCTGCTTCCGTCTTTCTGTACGCCAAGATCAGAATCAGGGTCTTTGATTACCTAAACGAGGTCGGTCGGATGTGTGGCACGCAAAAGAACCTGTAATGCAAGCTCACCTCACCCATCGCCGAACTGTGATCTGTCTTCTCTATCAGTAATTGATAAGTTAGCGGACGAATCACCGAGGTACCGGGTGATTGGAATGGTGACATCTCTATATAAGTGGATATTCGGCAACGGAGGACGAAAAACAAACAAATAATCAATTAAAAGATCATTATTCGAGTTTACGTTTAGTTGGCGTTCCATCGTAGGGTGGAAGTTCCATGACTTGTCAATCCCACCGTGACACGATACCCTAGTTTTTAATGGTGTCATCCGAAAGACCCACGGACTCTCTTTCTAAATGTCGAGCAGTCATTTCCTATTTCATTTGTCCTAAGGTTGACGCAGCCAAGCTACCATAGGGGATAGAGTGCATGAGCGCCCTGTCACGAAGTAAACTGTAACCTTGGAGTCACCATGACCCCTGCGTTACTTAAAGTCGATTGATTTCTTGGTGATTAATTATGTTCCTTAAGGAATTTTTCCTATATATATATCGAGATCTAGCCGGTTATATGTGAAGTGGTCGTAATTGCCTTTTGCCAATCAGCAATTAGGATTCTTTAATCTGATTACGCCTACCTTACTCAGATGTTAGAAATCTTTCACATCTCGTTCAAAAGTCCCGCGAATTCCATTCCCAACATCGAGTGCTTGGCAACCTAATTCTGTCTGACCTGGGTTCGAACCTACGACCTTCCGTGCACGAAACGATTGCTTTACCGATTTAGATTGAACGCAGATTCACGAATAGAATGATTGTGATAAGGTGAGATATAAATTGTTTGTAAAAGTACGAGAGCACTTGAATTTTGATATCACATGTACTAAATCATTGATATTGGTAAAGGTATCAGTAGAACTTTGCAATTGCTATCACTATCTTGAACAGCTGATATTTCCCTCGCCCAGCGATCATTTAGTCCACAGATTGACCCGCCATGAGGTTGACCATTCTTTCTTGCTGCCTCTCTTTCGTAACGTCTGCTTTTGCCTCTATTGAGAAGCGGAATACCGGGCTTTTGCCTCTATTGAGAAGCGGAATACCGTCTGCTACAATCCGTTTGGCTGCTTCTCTTCTGACGGTCTTCTGAAGGCGCCTCAAAGTCCCTCTGTAGTAAACACGTACTACAGGTTGTATGTACAAGGACATTCTTCTCATATAAATGAGATTGGAGGTAAGATACGAGATTTAATGTGTTGTATCATTTGGATATGATTATATCAGTCAGTTTCATATCTATTGCTAGATTGTCAAAGTCGCTGCCATCTTGACCTACACTTTACATAGGAAATCGAGATTTGCTATTACAGCCTAAATGGACTTTTGTTGATAAAAACTGCATCCCCTTTTTTCAAACTAGGACTTGGCTGGGAGAGGGAGGTCGATTCCTTTACACGACATGTCAGTTCGACAAGAAAAACCAAGGTCCTAATTCACGGATTTTTGGACAATGGACGGTCGCATTGGGTTATGCAAGCAAAGAACGAGTTGCTGAAAAAGGTACTTCTTTTTACCATGGAACGTCCTTAAAGAATCGTCCTTCAATTAATTCCAGTAAGTGTATGTTTTGATAGACGTAATCCTCGCGTCGTTTTGCAATAATCAGTATTTTTACTTACTTACTTAACCCACTTCGTCCCAAGGGGAACATAGGGCGACCACCGTGGCTTTCCATTTCTATTTCTCCCCAGGTCTTTCCAATCTTCTGTGCTTCCGATGTTAAATCTCGTCTCCAGGTGTTTTTCGGTCTGGGGCTACCTCTCTTCCTGTGGCCCTGGGGATTCCATTCCAGAGCATGGCGTGTCATATTTCCCTGGGGATTCCATTCCAGAGCATGGAGTGTCCCATTTTTGTTTTCCTTCCCCAATGTGTGGCCAATTCACCTCCATTTCCTTGATGTTATAGTTTGCATGGCCGGTTCTCATTTGGTCCTTTGCCACAAGTTCTTATTGCTTATCTTTTCTGACCACTTGATTCCTATGATGATTTTTAGGCATCTGCTAATAAACACTTGTATAGTTTGGGTGGAAGCAACTATTGATCTCCATGTCTCTGATCCATATAGAAAAACAGTCATTATCTTTGCCATGGGCTGAATAAAGATGAAGTTATATATTTTGCATATTTGTTTCTTCTGATAGGGTGATTTCAACGTGATTGTCGTAGACTGGGGCTCGGGATCGAAATGGCCCTACGAGCAAGCATCGGGCAATGGATTCCTGGTTGGGGCCGAGTTGGCCTCCCTATTAACGTATCTACACTCGCACTCCCACATCAAGCTTTCTGATGTCCACATTATTGGTCATAGTCTTGGTGCTCAGATTGCAGGATTAGCCGGTCATGCACTTAATAAAATTGGCCGAATCACAGGTCTGCACAAATTTACTTGATTCAACAACGGTTTAAGAAAAGCTTGTTGCATTTACATGCCACTCTTCTCTTTTACAGACATCTTTTGTTCGACATCCAATAAGCGTTTTCCAAACAATACTTATTCACACACAGCTTCGGAATTTTTCCAAGGAGATGACCACCTTTGGTATTTTTTTTATAGGAGAGGGAGGGGCTCCAACCTATACGAAGGATTGCATTTATTGACCAATCTCAGAGGGTCTGGATCGCCACCCCTTCTAAAACTGTGCTTGTATATACATTATAATAACAAGATTTCCATGCACTGTTACACTCAGTTTTCTTTTATACACTACAGGTCTTGATCCTGCTGACCCTCTATTTTCTGGCAAGCCTCTCAATCGCCGCCTTGACCCCAGTGACGCGACTTTCATCGATGTTATCCATACAGATGCCTCCCCTTTTGCATACACACAAAATTTCCAGGTACCGTCAATATGGCATCTCCGGGCTTATTTCCTCAGATTTACACAATTTTTCAGGATATGGGACACACGAATATCGAGGGCATATCGACTTCTTTCAAACGGTGGTGAACACCAGCCGGGATGTTCCGAGGACCCCGCCGTATGCTCTACACAATCTATTACACGGCGCCTATAGTAAAGCTATACCTCCTTTCGTTTATTGTGATGTAAAAAAGTAAATGTCAATCCTTGTCGTCACGTTTGATAATAGCGTGTGTGTAATTGGTGATTGCCCAAAGATTTCTTTTTGGGATTTACATTGTGGATTAGATTTTGGATATAGAACATTATCTTTTGAATTTTCAAATATAGAGTAGTGGTTACTTGACAAATCCCACAAAACAGTGAGCAAAAAATCAGTGATCCACAGTACATGTAATCTTTTTATACTCCTTTTCAAGTACATTAAAGTGCAATACGTGTGCGGAGATGTTTCCATCGCAGAGTCACCAATTAGTCCAATCATTGTCAAGCAACCATACAAGGACTCAGTTTCATGACGAAATACCCTCTTTGAAATTTCAGGGTCTATAAGCGCTTCCCTGTCGTGTAGCCACAGCAGAGCCCACGACTATTTCATTGAGTCTATCAACTCGCCATGCAAGTTTTACGCACATCAGTGTTCAAACTTAACCGAGTTCGACGAGGGTCGCTGCATGGGCTGCCCGGACGGTGGCTGCGCAGTGATGGGGTACGATGCGGACCTCACATCTCTTCGTGGAGCCTTTTACTTGAGCACTTCAACCCACAATCCTTTTTGTGGTAAGTTATTGAATTGATCGTAACTGTCGTCTGCATCACTCTTGCCTGTGTTGTCAACTACTTCATGCTTCTTTTAAGGCCATGAGTATTTGATGGAAATCGTTGTTTCACATTCGATGGGTGGACACTCGTACGGGGAATTCTTTGTGACACTGCTTGGGACTAAAGGACACAGCGAAGAATTGAAGTTTTCAAGGTATAAAGCTAAACAAATAATAGGTTTGAAGTCATAATCTTGGCCATTGCCATTATCAGGCACTTGCTAAGTTTTGGGTTTGTCGTGGTTAATGTTTGAAGGTATACCGGGCGTGTTTGCAGTGTATTTTGGCAACCGGTTTGCAGACGAAAGTTTGGAGTTCGAGTGGAATTGATATGTGGTCTAAGAAAGAAAGCCACATCATTCGTAGCGAAATTAGTGCATATAATACTAAGTTTTACCCAATGTGATTTTTTCGATAAAAGTTGTTATTAATCCAACATCATTAATATATTTTTTCCAGGCTATGCAGTTCTTAAGCAGTTAAGACTCATGGCCCGTAGAGACACGGCTTGTCACAGTCCACAGACACCTTGCGAAAACGACAGAGGGATCAAGGCAGATTTTGTACGTGGGGATGGTGTCAAGGCAACGTGGCTCACAGCATGAAGTGATAGTGGCGATATTACTGTCGATTCCACGGAAAAACACCAATATGTGGTAATGGTGTTATATAATTGTGTATGTGTGTGTGTGTGCGCGCGCGCCGCGGTATGCAAATGATAGCAGTAGGACATGACGAAATCGACCTGCTTCCATTTGTCCTCCTATCTGTTTACTTACAATTTATGCGATGACATTGTTTCTTCCTATGTTCATTCGTGCTTTTGCTAGAAATTACATAATCTACCATTTCTTTATGGCCGCATTTAACAGTGACAAGACATTGGGTTAATGTGAAATATTGTGCATAAACCGCAAATGTCATGTTTCTAATTGTGGGTGTAAAACATATTTTGTTAAAAGAAATAAATAAAGTTTTGTGGCCACAGTGCCATATACAAGAGAACCAACGTTGCGCAACTTTCATCATCGACTCCGGTTATTAAGAGCATCAAACAAGACTGTTGGATAACGTCATGGGGAAGGGATATCTATTTAACCATTAATGAATGATCATAAATTGTTTATGATATCCACGAAAAATATTTGTTCAGTTTGTTGTGAAAAAGAAATATTTTTTTGCGGATATAAATCATGCCTTCATAAAAGTTAGGTAATTTTTTTCACCCAACCGATTTTCCTTTCTTGTCCATCTCACTACAAGGCGCAGAAACAACTATAGAATTTTAATTATCGTCCCTACTGGTTTGCTGATATTGACATATATTTTGGTATTTGAACGCTATTCTAGATGACTGGATGCCATTTCTGTAACATCTTTAGCACGTTGATAATGCTCTCTCTCTGACATGAAGCAATTCGAATTCCATGATGCCTTATAGCTTCTGATGTAGAGTAAAACTTCTGTGTCGGCCCAGCGTATAACCTGCCTAGCTTTTCAAGGGTGCATTATAGTTACGGTAACATCATTAGTAAGGAATTTCATTACGAATGAAAAAACCAAGTGACACACAGCAAGCTTGACTAAGCTTTAAGCTGTCATATTGGAGTTTCTGGGGTTTTAGAGATGCTAGTTTCCATTTTCCTGCGAGATGTTGAATTGAAAAATGATGAATAATAACGGCGGAACCATAATCTCAATAAATCCACAAATACAAAGAGGGCCAAACATGACCCCCGACCTGCAAAGAAAACCCAAACAACAACCAAGGGATGGACCATAGGCCAAGAGGTAGTAAAAACACGCCTGTTGTGACTGCGCGCCGGACCAGACTTATTTTAGCAGGTAACGGAGTCCAATCCCGTAGTTAAAAATCAAGAAGTGTAAAAGAACGGGCCAATCAATTATATACCGCTCAGACAGCAATTTTCGACCTGATGGCAAGACTAGTTTACCAAGATCAATATCCTGACCAACAATATTCCGAAATACCGAATTGGAATACTCTGTACCCACCAGCGACGCTGTGTCAGTATCGCTGATTCGCCTTACAAATTCTGATTTCATATGCTGAACTTGTACTCGGAGGGAATATAACAGCCAAATGATGCAAGTGTAAACGGGGGTATACACGTATTATGAATAATAGACGATGGAGAAGGACTAAGAGTCTCTAAACGTTATAAAGTTTAGTTGTTTGTTTATTGGCTTAACTTGTCTATATAATGTTACAGTAAACATCCAAATGTGAATGCAGCATGTGAAGAAACTAATGTGTTGGTTTTCTTTTGATATATGAATAACGTGAAATATTGTAGTAGAGAACATGCCGTGACCCTATCTAATGAATGTGTAATCAACAGCCAAAATCAAAGGCTTTTTTCCATTTCAGAATAATTTGAATAAACTCCTGCTCATCAGCAAGATGAAACCAAAATCTCAGGACTAATAACAGGAGCACTATCTGTGACCATGGGCAACTTTCAACATTCGGAAGACCTACATGTAAATCACCATGATACGTTGAATTTTGTCAATGAGGAACTCACGAGGATCTTTTTTCATATCAACTTCAGAGTACTCCCGGCCATGATTTTTTGTTCACACCATGGGTAGATTTCGCTCGAGGGCTAGCAGAATAATTCACGTGAAGATCAAATTGAGATAAATTGAAAAAACACAGAAATATCTGTTCAAATTATGTCCAAAATCTATACTTGTAGTGCTTAATATGCTTTATAAGGAAAATTCATTTTCGAGTAAATTAACCTATATATAGACAAAACATGGGAGTGAAACTGTTGCTTTCCTAGATAAAGATTTGTGAGTTCTTGTATCTCGATCTCTGTAAACTTCGACAAATGACATTCGAGTTTTTTTCTTCTGAAAATACCCTTAAATTTAATTCACAGAAATTATTACCTAAGTCATATGTTGACTGATTTGTTTCATACCCTTTTTAGACTGTCCATTTTCGTACTAGATCTGAAAACAACGGGTAATTCCCGTTTAACACTGTTTCGATCTAAGGGGTTTTGACCGCCGTACGCAGAGGATGGCTATACTCCCCTTCATGGCACTGACTCCTGCCTTCTCGTTTTTGTCGGAGGTCCCGTGCTCTAACCCTATAGGAGAGCATTGCGACTTTGTTAATATTATTTATTGGTAAATATTTATTTACGTTATGAAAGCAGCATTGTTAATTCGCCAATTTTATTTTATTGTAGAATATTAAAAATCAGGAAAAACTGAGATTTTGAAAAAGTTTATCTCGATCCCCCGTATTTGGGGGAGGGGGAAGAAAACCATGCCCTTTAAAAATAAACGAATACAAATAGGCAGTTACGAACAGTAGGAACAACAAAGCAATGACCTGTTACCGATGGTACCAGTGTTTTCTGATAGGCGAAAAGAGAATTATACAACTCACTTATAAACAGTAAAGTGTTACCGTCTGAATGACCCGAGTGATGGTGACGCCTGTACTAATTTCGGTCTTCTGCTTCTGTTTCTACTTTCGGCTTTCGGTGAGAAGCGAATGTCGTCTGTTTATTTATCAATCACGGCTGCTATCAATTCAGATGGTAATCGTGAAGACCCACAAACAGCCATCCGGTTGTCAACACTCTGCCTTCCGGTCTGTGTTCAGAGCTCCCATTATCCCAGATAGCCGAAAGAGGGGGTAATTATACAATTTTAGCTCAGAACTGTCCAATTTATTTGGATGTGATCGGTGCAATCACTTATCTCTTTTTGATGGAGCAAGGACGATTTCCTGGCTTCAACCCCGACGTTGCCCTTTTACTCAGCATGTGAATGCAACCACAGAAAAACAAAAAGTTCTCTTACATCGGCTTTCTGTGTTGAAATGTGAAAAGAGTCTAATGGGTTACCAAAACGATAGGATGAAAGCTATGATAAAGGTAATGGAACACATAAAGAACGAATCTCTTTCATACGTTATCTAGCCAGAGATGTTTTCCATTTCAATTCAAGTTCCAACGCAAGGGCGACTTTTAAAATGTGATCCGTTATTGAATTGGGTAGCGCGGTGAGACAAAATGCCCTATGAAACAAGCAGCAGGCAATGTTTACCTCGTGGAGTGGAAGTATCCTTTAATGTTGAAACACTTTGCATTTACTAACGCCATGTAAATAGTCCGATACTACACCTCATTGGTCATAGTCTTGGTGCCCAGATTGCGGGGTTAGCGGCCCATCCACTAACAAGTATCGGTCGGATAACAGGTAAAGCTATATATTAGTACTTGAATTACAATAGAAGGAAAACTTTTAGATAACTGATCATGAAGAATGCTGATCTTCATACGTCAATGGTCATGTTACAAAGAGATGATTCTCAAGAGGATGTTGAGGCGACAATTTAAACGGAAGATTCATTTTGGCTTTGCTTATAGAACTACGTCCCGTCGGAACGTCACCAATGTACATTTAAGATCTATGCTTAACGCTCAGGGTTTTATCCAGTGATGTTTCTTATATGTGCCGACGCCTGCTGTGACACATAACGTCCAATGTTAAAGTCATATCCAAAAGACCAACGATTCTCAATTCCGAATACCGAGCGTTTGACATTGGTACATGTAGCTCAGCGGTTAGGGTGTTTGCTTTGCAAACGGGGAGTCGTAAATTCGAGCCCCGCACATGCCATGACCTCGTCAAATACAGGGACGTAAAAATAGGTGGTAATTGCTCGGCATTTAGAAGTGAGAATCACGGGTCTTTCGGACATGACTTTAAAAAAAACGAGGTTCCGTGTCATGGCAGGCGTTGGTACGTTAAAGAACCCTCACTACTACGACCCTGGGCGCTAACCAACCATAGGTCTAAAATTGCAGTACATCACCTACATCGGCTGACATTTCAACATAAGTGAAATATTCTCCAAAACAAACAACCATCAGCAGCAAAGCATTGGGCAGTAGCAATTAAAACCCACATATACGTCAGTTTAGATTTGACGCGGCTATAGCTCGAACGAATTCTAGGCTACAACGCTTTACCACTGAGTCACCGCGACTGGTGTTGGTTTTGGGACAATATATGAAGGTCAGAGATGATGAGCATATACTTATGTAATGAGAAAGACGGGCCTAATCTATGTTGTAATTGGCACACATAACATATAAACGTTAGTCGAAGGAATTGGCGTATTTTTCGTATTATAAGCAGTATATAATGCGTGTTCTCGTCAAAGAACTGCGTAG
>CAJDSM010018101.1:0-17662 GCA_903981925.1 Ostrea lurida
AATCACCCTCAAGGAAAGATTTTCCAAAATCGTTCACGCCTGACAAGCCTTTTTATCTCTCCTAAGAAGCTTTTTTGTGACGTAACTTATCTTCATTGTGTTTGTCGTCTTCCAACGAGTTTTACTAGAACTATCAAAGATTTCAAATTTCATCTACAAACGACTGATCTTCTGATCCAGCTATCATCCAGCGCCTCAGAGCTGACGGATCTTCAGTCAATCCGATCGCACCACCATCTCCCTTTATGCAAAGCATTGGTCTGTTCATGAGCTTGATCAATGGCGATGTTAAAATATGAACCGTAAAGTTTACCGTTTAGCCAAATTCCTCGTGGCTATATTTGATGAGTCTGTAGAATCGAAGCCATATCCCGCCAATATATTAGAAAGCCATCTTGCGTATTTTACCTGATCAAGACCAAAAAAGTATGGGATTGGTTACAAAGATATTATAATAACTTCAAAATCAGATTCCCTAAATGATCTTATTGCAATACAAAACAATACGCTCCAAATCCAAAACAGAACTCCAAAAATTAGAATGTGGATGGCATTCTCTCTGTTTTCTGCACCAGTCTATAAGATCTTCAAATTACTTGACTCATTACCCAAGTTCCTTCATTGGGATACCTCAATATGCTGACATTAACAGTCAAAAAGTGGACAGGAAGTGACCTGATGAGCATGGCGGTTTCTAGTACGTTAGGCACACTAAGAAGGAATCGACGGTTCTGGAGTTCCTTATCAGCTTCAATTTAGGGCACCGTTCCGCGAGGATATCGCTAAATAATTTGAAACAAGCCCTTTCAATTGGAAAAACACCAAACATCACAAAGTATTTCATTCTCCATACAATGGTCATTCCACTGAATTTGCTTTGCTAGAACAACAAAGCGGTTCGGTCTGCCGTGATAACAGGTGTTTTGTCCCAGGATTGGGAAACGTAATTTCTTACTTTGTCCATAGCATGCTTAATCATTGCTACTGCATGGCCGTTCCATGGAATAATGGCATCAAGGATTTAAGCTTACTTCTCACAGATCGGATCACGCCATTGATGAGTGAAACGGATGGAAACAAGAGACATGCTGTATATTAAACTCTCATTTGGAAGATGACCATATTTAACCACTCATATTCATTCTTTGATGCCTTGCTAAGAGATAGTCCATCATCATAATCTGGTTAACCACGCCGAGAGGTTTATCCTAGAATTCGACTGAGTTCGATGATTTATTATTATTATTAAGTTATTATTAATTATTATTATGGCACATTTCATATAGCGCCCTTATAATTAAAGAATTACTCTAGCGCTTACATAAATGTCCAAAATTATTAAGAATATTATGTAAAAACAACGATCAGTGACAATGACAGTTAACCACAGGAAACGACACATCCAAAATCCATAAAATCTAAAATTTTTATGCTGTTTAAGTTGGGTTTTTTGTTTTTTGGGTTTTGTTTTTGTAATTCCTACCCTCCGCCCGATCGTTCATCATTCCAATTTAACTCTGTGCGATCTTGTACACCTCCGGGGTATTATGCCCATTCCTCCTTGGCTCGGCTTATCCCACGTCGGCACATATCTTGTCATCAGGTAGGAATTTTATAAATAAAAGGGGCAATTCATAAAGTATTTTGGGAGAACATCGTAAGAGCTGACAATGAAACCTCATGTCACATATTAATCAGCAACGATTTACACATGTGCGCCTGTAAGTGCATGTAAACACTTTTATAAAATTATTACATGTTAAAGGAAAAAATAGGCTGGCGCATGCGCAAGCACTATTTTTCTGAAATTATGTAATGCAATAATTAGGACGATAAGTTCGATAAATAATATTTTTGTTTCATCCATTCTTTGTTTTATTTTATCGCTTTAAGTTCTGGTCTTTAAAATATGAAAAAACCGTTGGTATTTTTTCCATTTTTTGCGCATGCGCCGAAAAAAGTGAACTATATTGAATGTATGTCTTTGATAATTTGGACATATTTGAAACTATATGTAAAGGGTTCATGAATTTTACACCTTATTGGACGAAGATGTGAATCATTTAAATATTAATTAAACAATTTAACGTTTTCGTTGAAATGAACGCTTCTTAAATAGGGGGGCTATTTTGGAAAAAATAAGAATTTTTTTTTGGCCAGGTTTTGAAAGTTTTAAATAAATTAAACACCTTAGAGGATCTTCATACAAAATGTCAACTGTAGTGACGATTTGCACATTCCCTCAATATTTTGAGTTAATATCTCCCACACATCGCAATTAGGGAAAACCATGATCTCTCCAAGCATATGATTGAATAAAAAGCATCCATTTGGCGTTATTTTGTTCATATATTACCATAATGCACAAAATGGAAATGTGCTCGAAATTTGATGAGTACATCTACTTTAATGCAACAAGAATAAATACAAAAAACACTCTAAAATAGTTTTTTTTAAAAAATTGCTTTTAATTTGCAGACTATAAAATTTCACGAATTTTGTTTATTCTTAACTCAACGGTATAAGGAATATCCATATCAAAAATTTTTTTACTAATCCACGATCATGCCACAGTCCATTGAAAATCCTGATCTTTCGCCCCGTCCTTTAAGTTCCGTATTTCTCCAGCCTTTCCATTCCTTCTGTGCTGTTTCTATCTGTTTTGCACTCTTTCTTTTGTCCTGTTATCTTTGGGCCCTCTTTTGCTGTTTAGTTTTGCAGTTTTCTTGGATACATAATGTTTTGAAAAATAAATTTCAAATAAACTACATATACTAATAATAAAAAATTATTAAATTGACTTTGAAATTTCACACTGTCGAATAATAAAAATATATACCTCTCCAGTTTCCAAGTCCTGCTCCTTTTGCCGTTCGCAACTCGAGTTGGTGGAAAGCTTTTGTTTTTTTCGCGGGGCCCCAAATGTTAGATTGAAGCCACCCTCCGTTGGATTCCAATTCATGCTGTTACGCACGGACCTGGGTGTAAACTTAGTGGTATCTCTCGTTGCCCTCTGCCTCACGACTTTGCCCACTTGCTATTCTTAGCCAAACCAACTTTGAAACTAATATCCATTGTCGACTTTTCCAAGTTGTGTTTGTATAATCGCCAACTGACCGGGTTGACGACTATTGTGACGTCGTAACAACAAATGTATCTTATGACGTCAAACTACCTTTTAGACCTATCTTTTTCATCGCGAAAATGTTTGACTCCGTGACCTGTAGAGTTTGTACATTGTTTTACTTAGCTGAACTGATGCGCGATATAACTGAATATTGTTCTCTTCAAAATACAAATAGGCGAAAGTAACAATCGCAGTTAAACGTTTAATCATAATCCAAAAACATATACAAGAATCGAGTGTAGGGCACCACGGCCTCCGACAAAAAGCAGAAGTAGGATCAGTTTGCCATGGAGGAGTAAGCATCCTCTGATGACCGGTCACGACCCGCGTGAGCTCGTAGTGCGAAATAAAGTAAACGGGATTAACCCGTAGTATAAATCTATTAGGAAAATTATAACAGTTAACAAAGGGTATGAAACAAATCAGTCAACATATGACTATAGGATTACTTTGTCAATCGCAAACAAGGTCATTAATAATAATAGCTGACGTTAGAATTTGCGAAAATGATTACTTTCAACGAGATTTCGTTGTAACCCTGCAACTTCAACTTTTTTTTGTTAGTAAGTTGGCCTCGCTTTAAAAAATCCGCATACGCATAGCATGCTCTGTGTATCGCATCAAACTGCGAGAATAACACCTTATAAGCAGGTGATAGTGGTTATATGTACTACATAGAAAAGAAAGTTGACGATTGCAAGTTTAAGTCATCACGCTTATCATATAATGTAGTTGTCGTCTGCCTTAGTTCAATGTTAAGTAAAATATTCAAATATGAAGCAGATCTGTCAAATTCTGTGGGCTGTCCTTTAGTAATCGAGATTCGTCGGGATATATATCAAAGGCATAATTGTTTAAAAGTATGATTGTTAATTGATAGCCACATCATCTATATACCTGTATGTAAGGGTGAGGACACGGCAAGTTGTTTTTTTTGTTTTTATCCGTAACAGTTTCTGTTACCAATTCTGCTTCATATGAATATAAAAAATAAGTCTGCCAATAAAGGAGCACAATTAGTGCCCAATAGGAATACCAACGGATTTGAAGACATGGTATCCAAAGACAACATAAATATTATCTATAAGAACACCAAGCATGTTTCTTAATAATTAATCTACGTTCAGAGTAATTGTGTGGGCCATCGAGGTTTTTTTAACAAAATATTGTGGCTTGTTTCCCAACCGACTAGAAATTGTATTTTTCGGGTGCCATTTTTTTTTAAAAAAGCAATTATCTAACACTCTGAAAAAGCCGTAGCATTTTAATTTATCGTGAGGAATGCGTTGTATAAAGTGTGAAGAAATCGTACGTTTTGATGCAGTCATTTTAGAAAATTCTTGTGTGATTTTATATGATTTGATACATCACCATGACTGATAACGGTATTATTCAAATTGAAAAGCGATGCGATCAGTGGAAAATGCTCGCAACAATTCAATTAATGCGCACCGATAATGAGTTGTGGTCGCTCTCTTCAACTGGCATTGTATTAAAAAATGCATATCTTAGACAACTCCACTTCAACTTGACGTACAAGGTATAAATGTTAAAGGTTAATAGTGTGGGGGGGGGGGGGGGGGAGGGGGGACTGACTAATTTCCACTCGATTTTTAGATTTTATTCAGTTCATAATATCTCAAAGAATATAAAAAGGATGGAATAATCGAATAACATCATTTGTATTTTTTGTACCTTACTAACTTATTTTTTTTTAAAAGTTATGTCTATAGCTCCGCAAGCATATTTGAGGTGGTTCTCTAACAAACGTTATTTAAAGAAAATAATTATAAGCCAATAATAACTCAAATAATGTTTAGGTAGTTGGATTATATCGCTTTTACAAAGTAAGGAACAACTCACAAGTAGAGTGTTTTACCTATTCTTTGAAAGTTTTTACAATGAATTTTATAAAACGAGAGTTTGACAGAGATGTAAGAGAGATAAAGGCGACAATTAATTGTGTGCAGAAAAATGGTCAGAAGACACACCATTGCATCATATTACCCAAAATTGCAGTATTGCAGCAGACATCACAAGATTATAGAATATATTCAACAAGATTTTCGAATATACTCACAAGATTTTGGAATATATTATCACAAGAATTTTGAATATCATTGTACATCACAAGATATTGATATGCATTATAAGATAGAGCATATCACAAGATATTGAAATACATCAAAGATAGAGACTAATATCACAGGATTTTGGAATATACGAGGGTTTCCGGTAAAGTTCGTGGACAACCTTGATAAAAAACTGACAAACTTTGATAAAGTATATGTGAAACTAACATTTTCGTTAAAATCATGTTTCTCTTATTAATTATGCAAAATTCATTAGAACAAGACATTTAGTTATAATTCTATCAAATACAAAAGAGACATAAACTCATACCCGGAGCAGTAAAATGAAAACCCTTGACGTTATCCCAACGTCAAACGCTAAAGGACAATTAACTTTCGCAACTAGTCACCATTAAACTCAACACGCAGATTTCTTATGTTCCGCATCAACCAGTGATCAAAAATCGTGTACAACCTGTTCTGGTTTGATATGTAATTTCATATATAGATCATGATAAAAATTCATGGACTTGAAATCTTTGAAATTCCACATTTCGATAACTTGTTACGTCGCCGTTCACTGTCAGCACGCACGAAGTTCATTTTTTTGGCAGCCTGCAATCTCGGAAAGATGATCTTCCTTCACGCAATGTCATCTCGATGAAACTGATCCCTTGCGTCCACAAACTATTTCATATCGCTTAAACACTAATGAAGCGGCCCATATTACAATGTTTCCCGAGACTGTTTTTACGGAATTCATGGGTTTCTTTGGATGTTTTTCCGATATCTACGCAAAATTTTATAATTCACATATAGTAACCGATTATAAATATGCTAATAATAAATACCTATAACGTTACTTTTATATAAATTAAGGCTTGTCCACGAACTTTACGGACAACCCTCGTACATCACAAGATATTGAACATACATCACAAAATTATAGAATATACATCACAAGATTTTGAATATACATCATAAGACATTGAACATACATCACAAGATATTGAATATGCATCACAAGATATTGCACACTTATCACAAGATTTTGAATATACATGTACATCGCAAGATTTCGAATATACATCGCAAGATATAGAATACAAATCACAAGATTTACGAATAAAGCAATGTTTAACACGCCATAACAGAATTCTAAATATTGATTGTAAATTTTAAGAATATATGTAGAATTAAATATCGCCTATAAAGTTACGATCGATTTGTTAAGTGCATCTAGAAAAGGGCTAGGTAAACTACTAGTATACAGTGGTCAGGATAATGAAAAAAAATCCATATGCAGACCTAGAGCCAACATATAATGCATGACTGATAAGGCTGATAGATCTATTGAATACAAGACCTGCAGACCAATAATTAGTATGTACAATGTATCACTGGCTAGGCTGATAAGTCTGTTGAATGGAAAGGTGAAGATCATGAACAGTGATCAATATTATACAGGGAATACAAATTAAGAGTTGGGCAAAGACAGACCTCAGGATATACCAGATGTGGGATAAGGTGTCAAAGAGGAGTAATCGTCCCTTATCAACCGTTCACATTTGCCATAACCCTTTATTATAAACAGGTAAACGGAGCAATTCGTAGTCAAAGTCAGTGTATAAAGAACGGCCTAACAATTGGTATGAAACATGTTAGACAGCATTTGACGTAATGTAAGGTTATACTGGCAAATTAAATCGGTATAAGACCATAAAATTTGCGAAACGCTTACTTTAAACGTGATTGTTGAAACACCTGCAACATCAACTTGTTTGTCAGTAGCCTGCCTCGATTCAAAACTGACCATACGCAGAACAATCTCTTGTGTGTCGTATCCGCGTATCAGTTGAGAGACAGAAACGTCATATGCAGATGGTGATTGAATGTTGCGACATAAATATGGTAGGTTAAATATTGTGAAGCTGAAATCATCCCGTTTTTCTTAAAGTTGAAGTTTTAGATTGCCCTTAATGTCTATGTTCAAATAAATATCTAAGTATGAAGCGGGTATGGAAGACTCTTTTACTTGGAATTCACTTGGATATAAGAATACGTTACAAGCAGACTTAAAGTCATTATACCATGTACATGTATGACTGGTTTGGTTGTTAGGGCTATTGAATGTGAGCAATACAAGCAGACTTACAGCCAATATATAATGTATGACTGGCTAGGTAGGTAAGCAAATTCTATGGTCGTTAACGATCCAGTTTGCCAATACATCCTGCCATTGTGCCAAACACTGACTGACATGTTTCGTGCCAATTGCTAGGCCGCTCTTTATACACTGATTTTGACTACGGCTTACTCCGTCTACCAGATCACGATAAAGGGCTCACGGTGGGTGTGATCGGTCGACAGGGGATACTTACTCCTCCTAGGCACCTGATCCCACCATGTTCACCTAACTCGTAACTTGTATTCCGTTTGGGGACTGCTATGGAGGATTGAGTCATGGTTGCGTTGATCAGTCACTTTCCATGCAAACATGAGCAATATGACATTATGCCTGGTAGGTGAGATAGGTCTGTTGAATATGAGCAATACAGGCCGGCAGACCTAGAGCCGATACACAATGACTAGACTGGTTGGTTTAGCGTGATGATATGCTAGGTTGATAGGGCCGTTGAATATGAGCAATACAGGCCGGCAGACCTAGAGCCGATACACAATGACTAGACTGGTTGGTTTAGCGTGATGATATGCGAGCTGTTAGTCTGTGCAACAACAGATGTTCAAATTTGGCGCACATATAACACAGACTGACCAAGTCTTATGTACCTCAAAATTCCATTCATTTCCTTTTTCATTTTACGAACTTTAAATTTTGAATCTGTTTCCAACGGCAGGAAGAAGCAGGTGTATTTTCTATAGTTTTTGAATCACTGGAATCACCCAGAATGGAAGACCTGTCACTTCTTCCATATGGTCAAATTCCAGTTTCGCTTGGGAGAAACAAATACGCCAGACGTTGCTTTCTACAAGATAATGCATACTTTTTTCGCTTGCATATTCACGAGAACATTCACTGCTCTATCTAAACAAGACTTGGAGTATATTTTAATCATGTTTGTTTTAGATAAAGCATATTTTGATAGTTCTTCTTGTTTGTTGCAAAAAAAGTAAAGTTACCTGTTATTTCTCTTAGTTCACCAATGAAGATCGAAAGGAGAGACATAAATCTTTTGGAATAATTCGCACATAATCGAACGACTAAACCGACCGTTCCTGACATTGAATATTGAAATTGCAGAGACAACTATAAATTCTGACAGCGCATGCGTTTTTTCGACATTAGTTTAATGTGTCTGTAAAACATTAATAAACACAAGAAGTTTAGACAAACAACACCCCCCCCCCTCACTGTTTTAGGTGCTAATGTAGGAATAAGGATGGTGTCTCTAATTTATGATAGACTTAAAACGTCGAGGATGAGTTCTTCCATTAAGTTTTAATGTACTACGTAATAGTTGTGAATTATGTTTAAAATTATTGTTAGGTACGGCATTATACATGAATGCTGGAATTTATGAATGCATTGCAACAACACTAGCAATATTGATTGTCAATATTACTCTCGGCGACACCACCGTCCTTCCCTCACATTGCAAAGGGGTATGGATTGCGCGTACAATAAATAATATTACAATCGAAACAAAGTGAACAATGAAAATTCTAACGGAGTATGAATAGCTTACAGTCGAGCTAAGCATCGGTGAAACTAATGTACAATACTAAACAAACAGAATGTACTTGGACAAAACTTTAATACATGAGCTAGTCTAAATTAATTGAAGTATTCAAGAATGATTTTATTTTCTAGTCTCCTTTGATGAACGAATTCCGTTACTTTTAGATTAAAAATTGCCATGATTTACACTCAACATTACAAAATTTTGTGCTTTTATAGTTTTAGGTAGAACCAGATTGATCGAGTGTAAGTAAGTTTGCCTCGGTTGCATGGATTTTACATCGTATTGTTTACACATGCAGCAGGCGGAAGGTGTTTTTACTCATATTTGTTCATTCTAAACATGGTTAAAATAGCTCAACTATACGTTAAATATCTATCATTAATGTAAGTTGCATTATTCAGTATTTTAATGGTGGGTATAGCGCAAGCATACTCTGGCCTTTATGAGATAGAACTACGAGGACTATCGTCTGGCTTGCTCGAAGTACCAATTAAGAGCCCGATATTTCTCATTGGTCGATTGCATATTTTAATTGAAAAATGTTCAATATGCCGAATCCAGGAAAACAAAAATATTATATACACTGAAACTCATTCTAAAGAGATTGCTTTAAAAAAAGTTAAATCGGACCAGTTTAAATAAACTTTCACAGAATCCCAGACCGGTACTGAGGAATAACTTTATATTAGCGAAAGGGTCCATGCCCACAACGCAGTCTACTTTTCATGGAATTCACTCAAGCACTATAACAGAGAAATACAGAATAAATAATTGAATCACGGCAACAGGGACTGCTACTATGCCACTTTCTTACACAGAGAATGGAATTGAACGTACACTTTATTCAGATGAGTATTATAAGTTAAATACTACTGTATCATCATTGAACATCTCATCAAGATTGCAGAGGGAGGTGAACATTTCATGATAGAAATAACCAGGAAGCTATACTATGAATGAGATTGAATTAGGGGTCAGGTATAGCCTTCTTGGGGCCCTTATAATTACATGTTACTCGATTAGACATGTGTTCTCGAATACACAATGAACAATACAACTATGATGTATGTTGGTAGGGTTGGGAATCTCATTTGATCTTTACAAGATATTTTAAAATTTTCTTAAGGGTGAGTCAGTCATGTAATGTAGACATGTGGCCAGGACAACAAGAAAAACTTATGGTTTTGAGGGTGTGGATCGCAAGTTCTTAACAAAATATTGAGACCATTTTAAAAGAAAGTGGGTGCAGTCGTGACGCACAATAGGCCCCTCCACAATTGTACAAATGAACTTTTCAACACAAGCGATCAAAGATAATTATCTTTGATGGTGGGGATCTCAAATCGTAGTTTTATAAGACTATAAAGACCAATCCTGCTAAAGTAAACAGTTACGACTGACCTCAAGCTTTATCTCCCTTTGTCCCCCATCTTGATCAAACTGACACAACTTAAATGCTTCCATGTTTAATATTGTGACAAACTTGATCAATTGATCTTCTTTAGAAGATTTTTACATTTTAATTTTTTTTAAAAATATCATTTCATATATATAAACCTGTTCAATAAACTTGTCCCTACTGGATTTTCGCATCCACTACTCGATTCGCAATCCTAAATCCATTGAATAAATCTGATTACTAATAAGTTATAATCGCTATATCATGGTAATTTTGCAAATTGTATACTAAAGCCATCGGCTGTCACAGATATAGAATATTTCAAATATGTGCTTTCACATATAAAGACTTAGTATGAATTTTGAGTCCTTTATTATTGCCAATCTTGACCTTGGGCCTATCATGTGAACAACATCTGAAATCTTCACTAACTATAAAATTGATGCTTCATGTTATTTGACAAACTCAGCACTTGCAGTTCTTGAGGAGAAAAATGATTTATTAATAAGTATCCAAGCAAATTAGATCCGCAATTATATCAAACTTTATACTGGCACCTCATACTTGTGGTTCCACCAACTGAACACCTTAGGGGAGGGGGGGTATGATTATGAATCAAACATTGAATCGTACTCTATTATATCAGGACAGCTAATTCAGAGTATAATCATATTTGTCATCTCTTGCTTAATGAGTCTTTGAAGATTTTCCCTTTGTATTTTGCATGTAAACCTCTTTGATCCACCTATTGTGGGTCACCCAATTCTTAAGCCTATCCTCCCCCCCCCCGGGCGGGTGGTGGGGGTTCATGTGTGAGAACAAACGCTGAAAGGTCTCCATTTATTCTAGAAACTGTTCGATCGGGCTTGTTCTGAGCGCCAGAGATATCTGGAAAAGATAGATTTAAATGACACCAGGGCCCCTTGGTCTAATTTTTGTTGAATTTTTGTAATTGTAGAAGTGGCCTAGTAGCCTGCATCTTGAACAAGCCCGCCTTTACCCATAGGATATTACGTACCAAGTTTGGTTGAATTTTGCCTCACTGGATTCTGTGCAAAGAGAAGTCGAAAATGTGATAAAGTTAAACAGACAGCATCGACGGACGAGACAGACAGAATCGACGACAAGAAGTGCGATCAGAAAAGCTCACTTGAACCTTTCGGTTGCAGTGGTGTAGCTCACAAAAATAAAAAAAGTTGGCAGTGAGAGGAAGAGTATAATAATTATTGCATTCCTGCATACTTCATAATGATCAGCTGTTCTGGAATGTAGCTACGTATACCATATTGCTAGTGCAGTATCATATAACAACAGACTATTTAGGAATAGTTTTGAAACACACAATTCAGTAATAAGGGATTAACTTTATGTATTAGTTTGATCAGTGAGCATTAGTGACAACACGTGAGTTGTAGTAACTAGGGGTGGCGTATTAGTCACTTGTATCATGGTATAGTGTACAACTGTTAGGCAGGTAGATTTCCTCGTGGGATCAACAAGTGTATATCAATCGGAGAACAGCACTCCATTTTTTCTATATAATCAGAACACTTCTGTAATGTTTGCATAAGACACACTTGAATTAATCATATAGCTCTGATAAATATATCATTCGAGAATAAATTTCCGATTTTAATTCTAATGGTGATGAATGGTATTACAGTGGGTAATTTTTTTAATTCACAGCTGTAAATTTTTCTACTTCAAATTTTATCTAACTATATCAAGATTCATGTGTGGTAGAGGAAAGGATATTTCACTTTTGAAAACATGTTATAAAAACATTTTCTGCATGAAACTTAAAAAATCAAGTCCTGTGCACTTTGCTAACTAGTACACCTAACACAATCTCTCACCAACATACAATGTTTCTAAGAACGCTTTTACACTCCGTACGGAAGTGTTCACTCATGAAGCCATAAATAAGTGGATCAGGGCATTGGCACAGAAATATGACCGAATTGAAGAAATGATAAGTCGCCTTCCCAAAGCTTACTCAGCCGATTGTAATATCCAGCATCGAAAATCGTATCGTCATAAGCACTGTGTATGGTCCAAAGGAAATGATGAAATAAAATTGTCACTAAAAATTAACATCACTGTTGTTTTTGTTTTGCAGGTATTTGTCACGTGAATAAAAAAAGGATCCTCCGGCTTTCGGTGCTACTCGAGCAGCTGATATTCTTTTGCCGACTTTGGGAGAAAAGCTCCCGCTTTACTGTCGTGGTTAAAGGAGCCCTAGAAGAGACCTTTTTCTTATGAGAAAGATCGGGCTCTTCGTTGGACAGCTTACGAATTTCTTTGTTTGAGGTAACTTCCGCTGAAGACATTTTCCGAAATCCGTCGCTGCCATTTAAGTTATCGTGAGTATTAAAGTCAACCTTCGACATTTTACGACATCCATTGGAGGAGTACAAGTCCATTCTGGATAATTTACGAAGTTCTTTGTCGGAGTTTTTGACGTGATACAAAATAATCCCGTAAACAACGAGGAAAAATACATCAAGGACGGAGTTTCCAACCATAATAAAGAACACAAAAACCTTCGGGTTTAAACGAACGCTAGGGGTATCCGAATAGAGGCACATTGTGGCATTAATACTTTTATTTCCGCCAATTGGTATGGGTACATGTGCTGTTCCATATATGAACAAAGAAGGCCAAGCCACCAGTAAAGAAGCTAACATGGAAACAAAGACTATCTTCTTGGCTTGAGATATAGACATTTGAACTTTAAAAGGTTTACATATCCTCTGCAATCGATCGATAGCAATACCCATCAAAATTAAGGAGGATCCGTCATTTGTCCAAAATGTCAAGCATCGGGAAACCTTGCACAGATACGAATCGTCGGTTTGATAAAAGTTAAATATGTAGTATAGCTCTAGTGGCATGGTGAATAAGCAGTTGAATAAATCGTTGAAGGCCAGTGCAAGAATGAATATCCTGCTGGTAGATTTCTTCCATCTTTTCATGTATACCGCGATGATGAGAATTATTTCCCAGGTAATGCCCAGTAATAGATCATAGGAAGTTGTCAATCACAACACTCGGAATTAGATGTTGTCTCAGTGCCTCATCGTTGATCATCTGAAGCAGGTTAGGATCGTTTATAATTTCCATCGTCACATTGGGAGAAAGCAATGAAACATTCATGATGAAAAGTTAAACACAATACAAACTTCGTAGGCGTGAAAAGGGTTTCGTAAACGATACGAAGTGGTATCAGAAATAAGTTCATCTACATCCGTAGAAACAAATGTACCATGATATGAGAATAGTCCATCTTTCACACCGGCGTGATGTTGGGTACTGAAATTAGCCTACATTGCGCGGTACTTGGAACAAGTTATATACGTACACATAAACAACACTCGAAAACGGATAATCAAGTGGTTGACGAAGTTTTCTCAAGTATTTTCGGATGTATCGCTCTGTTCATTTTCACATTGATGGAAAGGAACATTTGATTAGATAAATGCATATAAAGATGGATAGACAGACAGATAAATACGGAAAGAGAAAATATGCAGTCTGACTGAAGTCCGACCCTTCTTATCAGTGATACATGTATGTAGGGTCAGACTGAGAAAATATGATAATTCTACGTGAAGAAATCTCTAGCGGTGACCTTTAAAGGGCCATGGACACGGTTTTGAAGCCTAAACAGACTGGTTTACGATTTTCATTTTAATGTTAACAATGCTCACTTATGGTATTCTAATGGTCAGCAAATTTTGAACGCCATTTGTTGAGTCTCAAGGAGATACAGCACTTACAATTCTTTGCTAAGTAAACAAGGCTCGAGCCTTGTTTTTATTTACATTACAGATTGCTTCACAGAAAATACCATGTTTTAAAAACAAATGAGATGTGAGAACACTAGAAACTATTTAATTGTGTGCTCAAAATGAACGTTGTAATTTGAAAAAAAAAAATCAGCCTTAAACGGAACTTATACTAGCATATTCAATATAGGTAAACAAACACAGTAGAAGTCGTGATCCCTGGCGCTCGGAAACTATGTAAAGACAGGTTTGTTAAAGCTTTTAGACTCAAGCAAACTGAAGTACTGAACAAAAGAAGACTTCACCGGAAAGTAGGTATTACACTCGTGGAGATGCAGAGTGTCCAGTATAGTTAAGTTGGGGCACAATTCTTATATGTACATGTATTTACGCTTTTTTTTTTAGAACAACAAATACAGTTACTTTGCTATTAATTTTTAAAAGAAACATATTTCTTTAACTTTACAGTGGAAGTTTATAGCTAATTGACGATAAGGGGGTTATACAATGTTAAGAAAGCTGTACAAAAGAAAAAAGTCAGTAAAGTGCTATATTTTTTATACTTTTCAAATGCAACAGATGTAAATCTTAATATTCCAAAGAAGAAAAAAAAGGTGGTTAAACATGAAATACGAAAATAATGCCCCACAAATATGTAATTTTGGTAAATATCGCTGATTTTTGATTTTGTACACTTTCACCGCCAATTTTCATCATTGTGAGTTAATTGATCAAAGTAACACTAAATATTGATTTGTTAACGTAATATGTGATAAATAAACAGATTATGAAATTATTTTGCTTTCCTATTGTGTTGATATCTGCAAAATATTGACGTCTGGTGAAATTTTACAATGACAGAATGGGGTATATTCTAGTCAGAAAAGTAAACAGTCAAGGTGTGTATTTTTTGGCCTTTTTTGTTACATAAGGTGTTATTCTAAATATTTCAAGGAAGAAAACAATACTTTAAACAAAATTTTGTCGAGTAGGGACCTACCTTAAGCTGAAATATTGGTAAATCGTTTCGTCTAGCCATCCTTTTGAATGGATTGCCTTCCCGAACAGATGTTTTACGGGGTCTTTGACATAATTTGTTAACTGGTATAAATTTACACATGGTTAAATGGTGATGATCAGCCCAATTGATGACCAATTTTATTCAACATACCTCTTACCTCGCTCCAATCATCTGCCATCGGGTTGCATTTGAGACTTGGTGAGGACCTATGACTTCGATGTACAAGAAAAGTAGACCTAATCTGACAAACTGTTCAGTTTAGATAATTAAAGCACAAAGCGTATATTCTGTTGGAAGTGATGTACATGTACAGTAGTTGCATTGCAGATTTTCCGGCCAACAGGGAGGACAAAAGACAATTGAATACTAGTATGTATACTGGTATATTGTGAACAAAGGCACGGACTGAAAGGTGTTACTGAATTCAAAAGTTGCTCAAAAATGTTATAAAGGAGTCACTAAAGGATATAGTGGGGAATATTCATTTTATATTTTAAAGGTATCGTTTACAATATGTAAACGTCTAAGTGTATACATGTAAACGGTAAACGGACAGAAAGTCACAGGACATAGTCACAAAATCGATAGGACAAAAAGTCACAGGACAAAAAGTCACAATGACCACATAGGACAAAAAGTCACAGGACAAAAGGTCACAAGACAAAAAGACACAGGACAAAAAGTCACAGGACATAAAGTCACAAAATTAATAGAATGAAAGTCACAGGGCATCTGATTTTATTTTTACATTATTGTAAACCAACAACCCCAACAAAAACAAACAAACAAAAACTCTTATCATCGACCTAATTCATGTTTTGCAATATATGCTATAAAAGTTTAGTACTTTTAAAATGTCATCAAATTATTTTCATCAAAATTAGAAAGTTAGGACAAAAATAGATTCTCATAAAAAGTATAAACCCTACTCATATTCTTTAACTTAACAAAATGAATATATTTGAAATTCATGTAACATTTATTTAAAAAATCATATTTTTCATATAAACTGTGACATTTTGTCCAGTGACTTTTTGTCCTGTTGTCTTTTTGTCCTTGTGACATTTTGTTCTGTGACTTTTTGTCCTACTTTCTGATTGTGATTGTTTGTCCATGGTCATTTTGTCCGTGACTTTTTGTCTGTGGACCCTTTTGCCTGTGACTCCTGTCCCACATTCCATGTAAACACGCCAAAAACATATTCAGATGGGAATCACAAAGCCAGTAATGTAAATGTTCACACAAGTTTGACAACGACGCCTCATTAAGAAGCCAAGTGTTACAAAATACTTTAGAGTATCAGTGTTAGTAAAAGAGACTGATCCAAACCAGGGGGTTCGTGTTGATTTGGTAAGCGCAACGTAAACATATCTCTATTTCACCCCAGAAGGGTTCGATTTGTGAAAATATCGACTGACAATCAGAAATAAATTTCACTTTTGGAAATGCATGACCGGTCGCGGTGGCTCAGTGGTAGAACTCTCGCCTCGTGATCGGGAGGTCGTGAGTTCGAGCCCCGTGCTCGGAACGGCTGCGTCAAACCTAAGACGTTGAGATACGTAGTGATTTCTCCTTCACCAAGAGCTCGGCATTTAGAAGTGAGAATCACGGGTCCTTCGGATATGACCTTAAAAACGGAGGTCCCGTGTCGCAGCAGGTATGACACGCAAAAGAACCCTCACTGCTGAAAGCCATGAGTACTAAGCATTGTCAGATCTGTATGAGAGATCTGTATTTTAATCAGATTGAAATCACATGAATTTTTCAACCAATCGAAATCGCCGTAATTTCATCAAGAATAATCATTTTGTAGCCAAATGTTTCCATAGACATTTGTAAAATAACGAATTTCTTAGTCATACAGTATGAGATGCAACGTTGATTTATATCCTCAAATGTGTGCATGCCAAATTTCCCCTTAACGGCCATTTTTTTCTAGTTGTACTACATTTATGAAGTCAAAACGTAGACAGTGGCGTGAAGCATCTATCGTCTTGCCATGACACTACATCTTGTTAGGCCTAAAATGGTATATGACTATTGAATGAAACTGAAATAATATAATAGTCGTAATCTGAGGGACCTGAGGTTTTGTGAGGTCGTGCATCACCTCGTACTTTCAGTACTTTGATTTAACTTTATTCACACGTTTAGATGACTCGTTCACCGCGTCCAACGGAAAATTAGGGGTGTTAGAAATGATGCACCGACCAGGATGTTGATTTTTTTTTTACCACTTCGGCAGTGGATGAGTTCATTTCCAATTTTTAAAAAAAAAGGATCCATTGTCTGATTAAATCTATTACTTCACGGACGGAAGGCATATCAAGGATTTCTTAAACAAACGACAAAGTCAATGTATGCCTTCAGTTAGAATCCGGGTCAAAAACAAAACATCAACCGCTCTGGTTTTATTGAATCGGTCATACACATGTGCACCTTCTGTCATCAGTTATTGTACCGAGATTCAATTTCCTCTTGAAAAACTAATTTGATAGCTTTTTTAAAACACTTGTCATGCTGGCTGGATAGTTCATTCGACATATATCCC
>CAJDSM010018101.1:25933-41283 GCA_903981925.1 Ostrea lurida
ATTCATTTTGTTTTGCTTTTTTTTTTTTTTTTTTTTTTTTTTTAAATTTAACAGTGTCCTATTGTTCTTCAGTTTTTGCCTAACTAATAGTTTAAATGTCAAATTCATTTCATAAAAACGCTTTAGGCATGCATTCTCTGGTTTTTCCAAATGTATGAAATCCATGCTATTAATACGTCACTTTATTTTTTAGATCTTAAACTTACGGGAAGGAGGAAGATCAACTTTAAGCTGTTCTGTGTGATTGCGGCCTTATCAGAAAGGATCACACATATGGAGTGAGTACTAAGTACATTGAAGAGGGCCCTAGTAACTGACTTTGTTGATTACGTAACTGTTATAGATAGAAGGAAATTTTGTCAAGTGGATAGTCATTGTTATAACTGAAAGTTGGTATTTATAGTCCCAATGATGAGATGTGGGAATTACATGTGACTATACATGTATTAAGCATTGATCTATTTTTGGATCTCATGGGTGGATAACAGCACCTGGCCGTGCCAACAAATTGAAACCGCGCGTTAGCGCGGTATGATAATTTGTTGCACGACCAGGTGCTGTTATACCACCGACAACATCCAAAAATAAGAAATTCAATGCTTATATTTACATTCCTTAATTTTTATGCTATAAATGTTAGATTTAATCATCTTAATAAAACTTTTGCGCTGTTCAGAACTATAGTGTGCGTAATAAATGAGAGAGCGATAACCAGCCATTGTACTACTATGAGAAATATAGTGCATTTGGATATTTGCTTATTTTCAAACATTAAAATGAAAATAAAATTGATTTCTAATCCATATTTTCTTTACAATCATGTAATTTCTATTTATACACATACATATATAGCATACTACAAGTACAGATGTGATGTAGTTCCAGTTGTGTATATATACGCCGTGACTGGTTTAGTGAGGTGTTATTGGAATTTGAATGTTCTTCATTTCCAATGCATTTCAATGACGAGAATACACTGAATGTAAATATGTTTATTAAAGGAGTTGTCTCCTTTTGTTACATTGAGGTTTTGAAATTGAATCTAACTTACATATGTATGTATCTCTCTCCCTCTCATAAAATAAACATTTAGAAAACTTATCGCTTTATTTCAATCTTCAGAGGCTTTACAATCAGTAACATAGCAATGTTACATCATAATCAGTGACGTAAAAACTATGTGCATAGTGATGTCATAGTAAAATGATGCGTGAAAACTGTAAAAGAAAACAATGATATAAATGGGATTAGGTATTAAATTGATGATTGAGTTTCGATTGAACATAATAAAGAGTTTTTTTCTTTTCCGTCTCTGGATGTCGCTTCCACTTGTAAACTGTTAAAAGGAAATATATTAAATTGTTTTTGTCCACAAACGTCTAGATCATGCAATAAATAAATAAATAAATGCAGTAAATCAATGTCTGCATTCTGGGGTGTGTGATATGCTGTTTGTGAACGAGTACACAGGCCCGAGGTGGATTGCTTTGTCTCCAATATAGAATTCTTGACATCCAGGGCAATGTTATGACATACAAACCATATTTTTGGTATGACACAACATGCTGTTTAGCCTTCATCTGTCCTTTATGTTGTAGTCTTCGGCAAGGAGTCAATGTGTTCTCTGTTGAAACAATGTTTAATTTAGTTCTTCAATTGAACTCTACCTCCCCTACCCAGAGCCTCTCATAGTTGTTTCTAATTTTTCTTTCCTTTACTTTACAGCCCTGTTATACGAGAGACTTCTGAATAAAGAAAAAGGCTGGAAAAGAGGCACCAATGATTACGAATCTTTAGATTTAGGATGAATAGATCAAGGTTAGTAGTGTTGAATGGCCATCTCTTCGTTCTAATTAAGGAATGAGCTAATTTTGACCTAGTTATACGATATAACTAACTTGGGGCAGTTTTACGCTTTATAATCCGCAAAGCGGGTTATTTAAAGCGTAAACTGCACCAAGTTAGATTAAATCGTATAACCTAGGTCAAAATTAGCTTCAGTCCTTATAATTTAATTTAGAAAATTACATTTAACGTTATTTGATGAATAACTTGCGAAATAATAATGATTTTCCATGAACGGACAAATTTTGCCGGACTTAGCAACAAAGTAGAAACAACACCGTCAAATGTATTCGTGACGTCATTTCTAGGACCGTCATAAAGAGCAAGTTAGTCTATTACAAATAACTAAAGTTCCTCAATCTGTTTTAGCCAATTCAAATTGCTTGTAGACAAGTAAAATTAAATTATTTGTGATAACATTTGTTCAGAATCTGTAATATGTGGCATAATCTTAACAAGTTTCAGTTCTTTCATAGTGGATTATAATTCTACAATACCTGCATATAACATTGATTAAGAAATACAATACAAAGATATGTCTATAGAGTATTTTTTAAAGATTTTGTGTTTCAAATATTTTGAAAAAAATTACTTAATTTTTGGTAATTACCATGTTTACATTATCCCAAGATCTGTCTTAAAATCGCGTACAAATGTTCCTCTGATAGCTTGCCGGGTAAAATCCAGTTGTGATTAGTCTTGACTGTGTCATTGCAATTCTACCATGTTCCTGAACTCCGAACATTAAGTTATCTGTGATGATAAAATGATAAAAGATAGAAGAAAATTTGAGTTCATCCGTTGTGAATTAGTCCATCCATAATTTTAAATACTACAACTGTGCCACATCATATAATCATTGTTTTCAACTCCACAACTACTCTTTGTACAGCCAATTTTCTACTTGTTACAGAAGCTGTTCAGCTGTTAAGATGAGGTGACTCCATTAAACCGTACGGGAATGCCCTGGCGTCCCCCAGTCTAGCTGTTGCGGAACTGATCCGCTAGGTGGTCTGTTTCACGTACTGTTCCAGCTATGTCTACAGTTCTCGGTTGTAAATGATTTATGTACGTATATTATTTAAAAGAATTTGCTAGACAATATTGCATAAATGCTATTATATTGTCTATATATAGATTGCCTAGTCATCAGTTACTATTTTTTCTTTGGTTCTCATGTGGGATAAATCCTCATGATGAAAATTTATAATTTAGTTAGGATGTTCGTCTACTATTCTATATGACTCTGAAAGTTTTCATTCGTTGTGTTAATATAATAATGCTTCTATAATCTGTATATAGGCCACTCACTGAGAACTATCTTTTACTGTGCATGTTTCCATTGCAGACACTATAATACGTAGATATCTTGTTTATCTATATACATAATAATTTTGACAGCAGAAACTACTTTCTTCTTCTCCCAACAATTGTTACTAAATGCTTGCCTCTAGAAATTTAAATATTCATAATAGAATTAGTATATATTATTTTAAAATGAGTTACTTTAATTGGGCATGTTGCTTGTTTGACCCAAAACCTGAACATATATAACTCCTATACTTACTACTTTTTATGGGATAGAATAGAAAACTGTGGTAATCTCATACGATGTACAGGCATTAATCCTTATACAAGACATTTCCAGTTTGTGTATGAATATTAATTTGTAATAACCTTGTATTGTTGCTTTAATACTAACTTTCTGCTTTTTTTTTTTACTGAAACAGGTTATGAAGGCAAGTTTCAACAGAGAGGCAAAGGTAGTGGATTTTCTGGACTATGTTACCTATGTTCCATTTATTCGTTGAAACCATGAGAAAATTATCAAAGATCACTCTGTTCACAGTGAGAATTGAAATCACTGTTGATGCGGCAAAACTCTACTGTGTAAAATGCAATATTGGAGAAAACTCACAGCAGAATTCAGTGGATTAATCTTCCTGGAGTTTATTTTGGAAAAGTAGAGAATATCTACTTGAAGTTTGTAGACCCCATAGAAAATTATGTATAAAAAGTTCATTGACCCTTTTTTGTACCACTTAAATTGCATGGCCCATATCCTAAAAATGATAACTTAGCTAATAGTCTCTTGAGACTTGTTCAAAGTATAATAGCTTTACAAAATTGGGTTTTGGTAAACTGAACTAAACCATAAACTATACTAATATATATTTTAAAATTATTTTGCGTATTGAGAAAAAAAAATTCTTTCAAAAATTAATTACATCTGAAACATTTTGTAAGTGTGCTTGAAATGAAATCACGTTAAAAACTGTATATCAGCTAGCTAAATCAAGAGCTTTTCTTACTGCCTTACTAATAATGTCAGAGTCATTATAATTTGACGAGTTGTTTAAGAATGTGCGAGAGAAACAATCAATGATTCAATACAATGATCCTAGTCATCTAGTATCTAAAGAAGATGTACATTATTAAAATATAATTTCAAATACGCGAGACTATAACAAAGTCTCACTTCATTTTAATCCAGGCTAGATTATTAAGGAATGTATGTAATAATTCTCTATCATTTATGTAAAGGAAAGTGAGAGAATTTCTAATTAATAGCCATAAAATGGTTATTTGATTAGATATTGTTTATGGAATTTGACACGATTAAAAAAAAAATTAATTTTTTATGATGTGGAGCATATATTTCATTGATGCTGAGAAATAATGAGAAACTAATGTATTATGACTCATTGCAATCATATGATGAGACCCCCAATTTGAACTCAGTTATCTGATAAAGCAATAAACTCATCAGATGTTGCCTGTACAAGTAAAATTAGTTTAATAATTATGGTCAATTTAAATGTACTAACCTGATACATGTAGCCGAATTCATTCTCAGACAGCAGGTTGTGATTGACGATCTGTAAAGCTCCCTCCACTTCTTCTCGGTTCATTTCATCATCCTACAAGTAAAGGATCACTCTGATAGAAATTTATCAACAGTGTGGACATTGTGCTTATAAAGGCTAAAAACAGAAATCTAATTTTTTTTCTTTTAAAATGGTCCAAGGGCGACATCACTCACCCGAGGCATCTTGATCACACAGAGATCGTAATAAAGCATGTTTACATCTCAACAATAAGTGAAGCCCTGCTATTGTATCATTATATGGACGGCTTTGACATTAAGAACACTGAATGTGCACTACATGGGGACACTTCCATATTGATATGACTAACTGTATTCTGGTTCTTGAAAGGAAGATTTTGATTAAAATGTCGTACATGTATAGAAAAGACTGTATGTAAAATTCATCTTTGCTAGCCAAGGGTTTTCGGTCCACTCCGCTCCCCATAAACAGAGCGGAGTAGACCGAAAACCCTTGGCTAGCATAGAAGGTTAAAATTACAACCCTATTCTTGCCATGGGCCTTGAAGACAAGGTTTGAAATGATTTAATTGAAGAAGCCAATGAAAAATCAGTTTGTGTTATCCTTGAGAAGAATTTCTTTCTGTAAATCCAAACACCTTTACACCCCATGTTGTGGTCCCAGGAGAGGGAATTGAACATAATTGGATCTACACAACCTCCTAATATATTGTACTATCTATCAGATAAATTATACCCATGCTATGAAATAGTTTTCTTAAATAATCCAATGCACACTTTGAACACTCTTGTGGCAGGAGACAAGGAGTGAAATATAAGAATCTACGCCAACAAAGATACTTGCATAAAAATCACACCAAACAAATTCTACTTTATGATATACATTTTGTATATTTGATTTGTTAACTTACCGGGTCAGGATGGAGGGTTTTATACAGAAAACTCTGTTGTCGTCTGAACTCTTTAGGTTTGTTGTTGTCATTCTGCGCATCGAAAAACAACTCCATACAGTACATCCCTATAATATTCTTCTCTCCTGAAATAGAATTCCATACAATGTCGCAGCTACAGAAAGATTTCAACCACTACACACATCCAACATTACACCTGTTTTAAATATTCTAATGATTTAATTAGCTTCCATCCTTATGTACACTACCATTTTTTGTTACTTGATGCAATCAAATATGTGTCAAGCAAAGATGTGTAACAAAACTCTATTGAAAGGGGAATTCAAGGAGAATGGAGTTATTTCCCTTACCTTCCAGCTGAATCAGTCTGTCCTCAATATTGCCCAGTTTTTCTCTACATCTTTCTATCTCACAGCCTAGCAAATGCTGAGCAGGTTCCTTCATCAACTAATTTTACGAAATGAAAGTAAAGCTATAATGGGCGAAAATAGCAGTACGAAAGTTTACAGCTCGGTTTATTTTCCTTTATGCATTACGAAATCTTTAAGAAAAATCTACTTTATGTATATCTTTATGAGTTGGAATATATCTTGACATCGTCAGTAATCCAAAGTCGGTTGCACTTATTTCACAGAAAAGAACGGAAGTACTAAAAGAAGTGCAACTGACAGTGGGTGTCTGACGATGTACNTGGAAATCCACAGTCGGTTACACTTATTTCCCAGAAAAGAACGGAAGTACTAAAAGAAATGCAACTGACAGTGGGTGTCTGACGATGTACATGTAAACAGAAAAACCTAGTCATGCACGCAAGCTCATTTTAAAAAGAACATGCATCACTAAACTCACTGATACCTACGTACCTTTTTGAGCAACTTTTCATCAATCCTACTAACTATGACATCATCAGTGATGTCAGCCCTGGACAAGATGACTTTGGCCGGCTCTTCCTCTTTTTCTTTGTTCTTCTTCTTTTTCTGGTAAGACCACAAAGATCCATGATTTAGTATTAGATTAATCAACAATACAATTACAAAATCCATATTTAAAATCAAAATCCTTGAACATTAAAGCAGACCCGAATGCCTTACAGATCGACCGAATCACAAAATCTTATGTAATCCTTGACCTCTACTTCATTGAAAACATTAACTCTGCTATATTCGAAGAACATTTTCCTCCAGCAAAATAAGAAGACTCTTCAAATAAACTACATCCAGTAAGAATCTGGGTTAGAATATGTCCTCAGTACCCCTTGTTTTTCCTAAGAGGTGACTAAATGAGAAGGTCCTTTGAATGAAACTGTAAAAACTGAGGCCCTGTGTCACATCAGGTAAGGCATGATACACTTGTCCCTCCCTGCTAAAAGGCTGCAAGTGCTGAGCATAGGCCTAATTTTTGCAGTCCTTCAACATGGGATCAATTTAGCCACTAAGAAGGACCTCAACCTTATACCCGAGAATGATCTGGGTGACAAGTGTATTGCTTATGATCCTAATGATATATAAAATACATAATATACATTTTCTCTGCATTTCACTATTTTCTAATCCAAGGTCTTAGTCCCCGTTTTAAAGTTGGAGTAACACCTGATACACAATACACATGCAATGATGAATAAAGATAGGCAATTAAGATAATTCATTACACAGGTTCCCCCCTCCCAAAAAAACCCCCAAACATCATAATATCTTCATTTTCAATAGGGTTTAATATACATATTTATTTTAGATAGTTTTGTTTATTAAACACAAACACAAAATGGGCGCATCATTTACTATAGAAACAATAACAGTGATACCTTTTCTTTTTGCCTTTTTCTCTTCTTCTGGTAGATGGGACAGACGAGATGTCTGGTTACAGTTCCTTCCCTCTCAGGCCAAAGCTGTTAATTCTTTTGTTGCATAACAATTAAAAAACACCTTAAAATCTGGCATCCACGTCCATACTTTTACAGTGTCTGACACTAGATTTTTACTATACTAGTCCTCGGACTAGTTAAATTATATAATGAATATTCTGGTAGTTAGTAAATGTCCGGCTGCCTTTGGCGACGGCCGAGTCGCGAAGCCGACAAGGGGGAGAGGCGGGAGGGGGCTGCCCTCCTGCTAAGGTTGGGGGGTCTCCCCGGAAAATTTTCAAAATCTGGATGCCAAAATCGTGCATTTCCAGTGAATTTTAGACGAATAAAATGAAAATTCTGTACCAAATTTAGCCTCATTTTACTGATTTACTGATATTCCCATATCAACTGTGAAAATGAAAAGATTAAAAACAATTCAATTTTCAACACGGGATTTACATCTAAAGTTCCAAAACATTTAAAAAGTTCCTTGAATATCTTTCATTTAAAAAGTTTATTATCATTTTTATGAGCATATGTTAATTATTTAGTAGTCCACCGACTACTATAAATGATATTTGGTAGTACGTGACAAAATTTACTAGCCTCGGCTCCGGACTATGCGTAGTGTCGAACCCTGAAACTTTAACAGAAATAACAAATGAACAAAAAAATTCTCTCATCAACATTAGAATTGTTAAAAATTAAGGTAAAAAAGATTAACAGAATTCTTTTACATCGTTTAGTATCAAGACAAGATTGTTACCGTATATACTCGCCTATTAAGCGGTGCGCCTATAAGTCGGTTGTGTTTTTTATATCATTTTGAAGTTTTTGCATTGACCGCTATAAGTCGTTTAACTGGTTGCCAGAATTGGTGACAATTTCAAATCAAAGTTATACTGATTTTGCACCTGTTTCAAAAATATTTTGAGAAAGATGCCGGTAAATTTAATTATGCTTTCTCCAAACAATCCAATATCATGTCTTCAATTCGCTTATTATTTACCTGTGTGCAATAATATTTATATTTTAGTTCAGATAATTTTTTGCACGATGAATCTTGATAATCGTCGTACGATGTTTTCAAAAAGTGATCATTATGATTTCGCCGACTAGAAAAATACTGATCTCCTATGGACTCGCCTTAAGCGGACATAGACTTGTTGGACCAAATTTTTACTCCAAAAATCCGGACTTATAGGCGAGTATATACGGTATATCTGACCTAAAAATATTTTCAAATTTCACCGATACCAAAATGAATATTGTTCACTCATTGAAGCTGCAGTTCTTAAGAATCATATTCATGTATGTTCAATAGTGACAGACACTATATATGTTGTTGTCAATTGACAACACATATATGTAGTGGACAATATGACAGACACTATATATGTATGTTGTCAATTGACACACTATATATGTATGTTGTCAATATGACAGACACTATATGTACATGTATTTTTAGACTTACTTTCCAGAAGGTGAAGGTCGCTGGCCAGTTGATCGTGTTTGCCTTCTAACATCTCCAGTGTATAACAGATCTTTTCAAAGTACTGCTCTGGACCACTCAGTCCCTATCACAGAAAATTTAATGTACATCACAGACCTCATTTCATGAGTTCTAATTTACATTAGAGTTACCTTGTAATATCATTAGTCCTCTCCCTTTAATGACATTATGCTTAATAAATGCTCTTTCTTCATCAATCTTTTTTTGTCTCTAACATGACAGGGTTTTTTTTCAACTAAAATGCAATAACTACATCTCATTGAAGCTTGAAAATTAATATTATACAGCATGATAAATGTGCAATCTATGTATTTAGATAATAAAAAGTTTTATACATTAAATAAAATACATATTTTTCCTTGATTTTCTTTGCAATTTGATTACTCACAATGTCAAAAATAAAAGAAAACATCTTCAAACCCTTGAGATATCACAAGGTTTTGTCAAAGACCCTTGAACTTTGAGACAGGTATTTCAATTTCTTGAAATATTTGTATCTGTTAATACAGAATTGACCACCACTCGAGCAGGCAACCACAATACTGTGGAATCCTTTTAATTCTAGGAGCCAATGTTCATAGGTAACCAAAATTTTGCTACGTTTGTGGGGACATAATTCAATGGGTAATTGATAAATAATGCAAACAGCAAAAAATTCAAAAAGATTAAAAGGACAATAAAATGTGTTCGTGACGTAAATTCGTGGGTAAAAGTGACCCACGAAATCCACGAACATATGGTCCCCATGAACAATGATGATTCTATAGTATACAGTGCACCTTTGACCTTTACTTACCGTCGCTTTGGTTCCTGGCCTCGACTGAATCAGTACGAGTCATGAAACATGTTCAGTTCGTGATTTCCCAGCTGTTCCCTCAGTGATGGGCATCCCTGTGGTCGGGAGAGGGGTGTTGTCTCTTATACCTTTGGTGGGGCTGACTATGACACAATGTTTTTGTAGATTCTTCATAGTTAAGGCAGTCGGTTTTGCTGATGAGAAATGAAAACAATTTGTTTGAATGAAACAGAAGTGGTCCATTATATAAAATACAACCGTGAAATTTATTTCATGACACATTAGTGAGGGTAGACATAGTTCTCTTATACATTGGGGGTGTTTTACCATTCAAGAGCACTCAGTTTCATTTGTTCAATCTTACATTTTCACAACTACTATAGACAGTGTCCACGCAGCTAAATCAATATTTGGATCTAAATAATGACCAATCTATAAATTAAAATCGGACCTTCTCTAACCTACACTGGTGTTACCTGAGATGCAGTATATAGTGAGTATCGTTACCTGATGATGCAGTATTTTAGTGAGGTCATCACGTTACTGATGATGCAGTATTTAGTGAGGTCTCACATTACCTATGATGCAGTATTTAGTGAGTGTACTAGCAGCATATTTAGTGAGGTCATTCACGTTACTGATGATGCAGTATTTAGTGAGTTCATCACGTTACCTGATGATGCAGTATTTAGTGAGGGTCATCACGTTACCTGATATGCAGATATAGTGAGTCATCACGTGTACCTGATGATGCAATTTAGTGAGGTCATCACGTTTACTGATATGCAAGTATTTAGTGAGGTCATCACGTTACCTGATGATGCTATGAGTAATTTAGTGAGGTCACATCACGTTACCTGATGATGCAAGTATTTTAGTGAGGTCATCACGTTACTGATGATGCAGTATTTAGTGAGGTCATCACGTTACCTGATGATGCAGTATTTAGTGAGGTCATCACGTTACCTGATGATGCCAGTATTTTAGTGAGGTATCACACGTATAACTGAGTGATAGCCAGTATTTAGTGAGGTCATCACGTTACCTGATGATGCAGTATTTTGTGAGGTCATCACGTTACCTGATGATGCAGTATTTAGTGAGGTCATCACGTTACCTGATGATGCAGTATTTAGTGAGGTCATCACTGTTACCTGATGATGCAGTATTTAGTGAGGTCATCACGTTTACCTGATGATGCAGTATTTAGTGAGGTCATCATGTTACCTGATGATGCAGTATTTAGTAGTCACAGTTACTGATAATGCAGTATTTAGTGAGGTCACATTTACCTGATGATACGTATATAGTGAGGTCATCACGTTACCTTATGAGCAGTATTAGTGAGGTCTCATGTTACCTGATGATGCATATTTAGTGAGTCATTGTTACCGGATAGATGCAGTATTTAGTGAGGTCATTATGTTACCTGATGATGCAGTATTAGTGAGTCATCTGTTACCTGATGATGCAGTATTTAGTGAGTCATCATGTTACTTGATTGATGCAGTATTTAGTGAGGTCTCATGTTTACTTGATGATGCAGTAATTAGTTGATGTCATCACGTTACCTTGATGATGCAGTATTATAGTGAGGTCATTATGTTACCTAATGATGCAGTATATAGTGAGGTCATCATGTTACTGATGATGCAGATATTTAGTGAGGTCATCATGTTACACTGATGATGCAGTATTTAGTGAGGTCATCATGTTTACCTGATGATGCAGTATTTAGTGAGTCATCATGTTACCTATGATGCAGTATATAGTGAGGTCATCATGTTACCTAATGATGCAGTATATAGTGAGGTCATCATGTTACCTGATGATGCAGTATTTAGTGAGGTCATCACGTTACCTGGTATGCAGCTATTTGGTGAGGTCATCATGTACCTGATGATGCAGTATTAGTGAGTCATCATGTTACCTGATGATGCAGTATTTAGTGAGGTCATCATGTTACCTGATGATTGCAGTATTTAGTGGGTCATCCATTGTATGTTACCTGATGATGCAGTATTTAGCTAGGAAGTCCAGAGGGTCCTTCATTTGCCGGATCTCGTCTGTAGTTACTGGAGCTTCTGCAGATGGTATCCTCCTCTTGGGCGTGGGTTTTCTAGGAGTATCAAAAATAACATGCAGTTTAACTTTATAATAATACCTATAATATCTTCTATACCACAGATGATATCATACCTTGAACAATACAGAAAGTCTGTCATGAAATTTTAACCACAAGTACATTAAAGCATGTGATTATTGTCTTGAAATGTGAGTGATGTATGGATGAGAGTAAAAAATATGATAACGGCTGAGGCCTGTCATGCCTAGCTTTCCCCATTTTTAACTCCAGGCCAAATATCACAAATATTGCAAGAAATACAAGAAAATGTTGTATCCTTCTCAACCATTCAAATTCCTAGAATTCTGTCAGAGGTGGAGTCAACATTATACTTAATATGTTTAACCAATGAATTGATTTACTCCCTGCTTTCACTGTATTTATAGATTGCAATTTATAGTGTCCAACAACATTGCTTATGTTCTATTGGCGTGGTTATTTCTATAATAATTGTGACTAAATACTTTAAAATTAATGTTTTAATCAGTAATTTGTTTCAATAATATATTGAGTCTATTGAGGGAGGCTAAGCCTTGTATACATTGTAATCAGTGACTTAATTATCCAGTTACGTCTGTGTACCTGCAGTGATCTATGGCATGAAAAACAAGTTTGTCAAATCATGGACACTTCATTAAAAGCAGGTGTGTCGTAAATGATATTTTTATATCATACAATACTTACTTTATAAAGGTGGGAGGTTTACTTTTCTTCGGAGGAGGAGGAACAGCATCTTTGATTTTAGGCATCACCTGGAGAGGTTCGAATGCTTTGCGAGTGTCAATTTTCACTTTCTTCTCCTGTGGAAATATTGAAATTAAGAAAGGCTTAACAAGTATCATAGAACATCCTTAGAAAACTGTAACCCGTGCATATTAACACTATAGTGACAACTGCCTGTTGTGCAAATAATAAATTAAGAAGACAAATACATGTAGTACCATTTGTGAAACATCATTTCATGACTATTATAACCTTTTTAATCTAAGCTAGAAAACCATTTGACCCCTGCAGGTCTTAATGCAAATTTAGCATCTCTCCCAGTCACAGGGGCTAAGCACGTTTCGGATCAAAACGTGCTTAGCCCCTGTGCTCCCAGTTTAACTGAAATAACACAATATATATTCAAACTCTTTCACATACACTGGAAGTTGCCTTACATGACCTTGACCTTTATTCAACCTTTTAACACAAAGACACTAGGTCTTTATGCAAGACACAATTCCTGGAAATTTGTAAATATGGGCAAGAACTAATATGGCTTAGCCCTGAGTAAAATCTGACCCAGAAAACATATAAATTAACAAGTTACAAAATGATAGAACATGAACATCTTCAGAGTACATACATATGTGTGTTATGTGTTAGAATGATACTCCCAGGGTTTCTTACAGTATCTAATCATCACTGTCAAGAGTGTTTTCATCAGTGAAAATAAGAATCTTGAGTGTCTACAAGTTCACTGTTAATTTTAACACACATACTAAACCATGTAACACATACAAACTGTCCTGTCACTATACCCCCCCCCCCATTCCCATGAATTGTGAGGGGAAAATAAAGCCTCCTGCTATTACTCATTAACATCTATGGGCCTTTACTACATGTAATTACCTTTTTCTCCTCCTTGATCTCTGGTTAGAGGGGGGATGTCCACGGGGGAAGATCTGGAATCTTGGGGTAGGGTGGGTACATGTTCAGGGGTGGGTTCCCGTGACGCTACGGTGACCTTCTCTTCCTCAACTACAGGTACTGGAGATTTAGGAGTGATGCTCTAGAAAAGCCAAAGAAATGTTTTCATTTTTCCTCAAACAGAGTAGTAGGTTTAAATCTCAGCAATATCGACGACATATACATGTTACTCTGGTTTACAGCAGACAGTGCTATTCTTTACTTACCCGTACAGGAGACGGCAGGTCTCTTTGGAACCTCTTTCCTGTTTCTTTGGTCTCTCTTTCTTTGGTTGTTCTACAATGGGTGTGGCTAATGAAGGCGAAATGCGTCATCAACTACCATTCACCAAAAGGGAAAAAGAACATAAGCAGTGATCCGTTAGCAGTGCATGCGGTAAAACTATATTGTACCAGGTGTAAACATATATAGCAAGCTGGGTGAACTTAGAATTTACATTTGGTATATCAAAATACATGTACATATACTAATACTTGGTATTAGGAGTGAGATGAAAAGATCAATGTCAGATAAAAAAAAGAGTGGGGGTGGGGGGGGGGTGGGGTGGTTAAAAAACTCCTGTAACTTTCTGTCATCTGACATTGATTACACATGATTATGATATTTTAATCAATAATGTACATTTAATAGTTTTAAAATACAAGTGAATTTGTGAATATATAAACATAGGAAAAGGTGCAGAGTGCATTTTAATTGTTATTATACTCATATGGTTTTATTTGATAATCCATTAGTTTCAACACTCATCATATTTAGTTGTAGGAGGGGGGGGGGTGTATCTATGAAAACTATGTGAATTTAGTTTCTGTCACACATTGAACTTTTGATCTGCCCCTTCTGCAATTATTGACTTTTGATGATTTCTGTTCATAACTATACAGATTTGGTCAGGTAGGATAAGGCCACAAAGTCAACATACACCTGACTAGTCCAAGCTTCAGAAAATCAGAAAGTCAACAACTGTTTTATCAAATAATCCAGAAATTTACAAATTCTTTTCTGCCCCATTTGATTTAATCAAAAAATATAAATACTGCCTCAAAAATCTGTTTTAATGTATTTGTTTACCAGTATCTCTCCTTATCAAATTTTAAAACTTTTTCAAATAAAGATTGTGACACAAAATCCCTCGTATATATAGATTCTCCCACTGAGGTTAACTCCCCAAAATCAGTTAAAGACCAGCAAAATTCATGATTATTTGACAAAGAATTCCGGCATATCAAATGAAAATCACCCCTATACTAGAGAATGGTGAAATATAATTCATAATTACAAAAGTTTCTTTTGAATTTTGTTGAAAATAACTTGTAATCATTAAGTACATATCTTTCAATGAAAGTTAAAGTTAAGGACAAAGATTTCAAGAAAAAATTCAAGTAATTGAAACCTGATCGAAGTGTCACCAAGACGTTCACTGGGGTTTATGTGTTTGGTATGTGTATCTAGTTTTCTACATGCAGCTGTGCATATTGATTATGTACCAGTCCATATAATATTGAAAGCATTTCGTATAGCAAGTTTTCTCCAATGTGGGATACACTCATTTTGATTTATTCTCGCAATTCAATTGTATAATGCCCCAAATTTTACATCCAAATTATCTGCTGAAGTTAAATCTGAAAACAGTGATACACGCTCCAGCTTTGAAGCAGGTAAATAAACTACAAGTTTTTTGGGACAACAGTAAAACATTTTACAGATAAGGAACATACTATTGTGTTTTGGAATTCAATATCTGCAAAAATATATTCTGCTAAAATTATAAATATTT
>CAJDSM010018107.1:1210-34960 GCA_903981925.1 Ostrea lurida
GCCTGGAGCTGTAATAACATATAATATAACGTCAAAATCAGTCAATATAAGTGTATATAACACTGCATGATGGCATAATCAGTCAATATAAATGCATATACCGATAACATTAGATGAAGTAAGTATCCGTGTAGGTAAAGTATTGTTATACGTTTTGCAGAAGAGTGCTGTTTTTAAAGAAAAAGAAAATGAGTTGAAGCCCTTTGAAGATTTATTGAGAATTAAAATAGTTCTACACCATTTGAAATCATACAATCACCCAATATTCACAATTGTTAACCCAACTTTGGCTGCAATCTGAAATACATCATTGGATGTAGAGATCACGTGGCACTAGGGCTTTGTTGCAAAGGGGCGTGGTGCAGCAGTAGGAACACGTAAACTGCTGCAGAGTTAGTGCTGCTGGGTCATATCCCGCGCATTCCGAGCGACCAGACGATCCCACCCACCAGCTCTGTATGCATTCTGTCTTAGAAGCACACCTGCGGAAAAACAGGAATCCATATTGTCTCAGATTTTTAACAAGATGTGTTTGTGAAACACTGATGCCCCCAGAATACATCAAGGTGGAACTGCAAGAGATTGTAGTTCAAACTTTTGTAGCAATACTGCGAATGTGAGATAAGTTTCACCTTTTATCTAGAGGTCAATTTCTAGGTCACAAAGTCAACAAAATCTGGTACTAATGGAACGGTCTTCTCACAAGAAACAAGAAATGCACATGATAAATATAAAAACAGTGCATTACGGTTTAAAAGATTTGGCTTACATTAGAATTTTCTAAAAGAAAATCTAAGGTCAAGGTAAAGGTCACCCAATATCAAAGATGTTCGTACCAATGAAAAGGTTTAGCAGCAAAGAAATACACATACCAAGTATTAAAGATGTACCACCTGATCAATGTCAACAAAGCTCGTACTTCTCACAAGGAATACACATACTAAATATGAAAGCAATACCTCTTACGATTTGATGGCTATGACATATCAAAAAAAGTAAGTCAATGTCAATGTAAAAGGTCATAGGTCATAAGGTCAAAAAGTCTTATACAAATGGAAAGGTCTTGGCACAAGGAATATATAATTTTGGATTATGATTACGTTTAACTCGATGTGAACTTCGACTATTTGTATACATGTACATATAAATTGGCGAAGTTAACAATGTGTTAAACGTAATAATAATCCTGAAAAACATATACAAAGTTGAGTGTAGGGCATTTACAGACAGAAATAGAAGGACAGACAGACAAACGGACAGACCAAAAATTATACTCTACCGAACCTTCGATTCCGGGTGCATAAAAATTGCATATTCATTATTCGCCGAAAAAATCAAGATTATCACTTTGCATTATCACATTTAAGCGGAATGTGAGGAGTAATTATGATCATTGAATACTTCTTACTTCCTATCCACAGTTCTGGTACCGTCTGCATTGTTTGTGACGTCATTGATGCAGTAAGGCTTATCTGGCGGGCATCCCTGTGGACCATACAAATTTTCGCATATTGAGACAGGCCCTGAGCAGACATAGCATTCCACTGCAATTCATAAGATTAAAATTGATCAACATTTCTCTTTAGATTTTGTAAATAACTGTTATTTGTAACATGTGCAATATTCCTTGTACTAATGCTATATGAAAAAAACTACCGTCTTATTTACGTTATTTGGGAAAAGTAGAGGAAATTAAGCACAATAATTTACATCGAAGAGGAAGTTTTATGAAAGGGGGATTATCAATCGTTAATATTGAATGCAAATGACAAGCATTAAAGCTACTTGGTTCCTAGATTATGAAGGTGTTTGTATAGAATTTGGGTGGGTTTGTATGCAGTTGAATAAAGATATACAATATGCTGTTCATTTCTCCGACAGAAAAGTGAAAATTTTAAAGTTATTACCATTAATATCTCAGGTCAATTCGTCTGTGTAATAATCATACATCAACAGTTTATGAGAATACCCAGGTCCAATTAGACAAAGCCATATAATAAGACTGATTCAAGATCCATATTCCATTTTGTCACAAGGACAAATAACTGAGTATTCGCGATATTTTCTAAGTCCAAGGGTCATAAGCAAATAACCAATGAACCGGAACTAAACTTGAACGACAATGTAAAGTGTTGTACTAAATATCAAATGAATGTATGCAAGTATGAGAGGGAACATACGGAAAACAGAATATTTGCATTTAATCTATGCGTCAATTTTCAGCACCAAAGAAAATAAATGGACCAGAACAAATTTAGTACTTGATCTGGAACTTTTAGTGGTAACGCAATGTAATAAATATCAAATATCTGCAAGCATAACAATAAAAAAAAGTCTTAAAAACTAATTTGCCGGATAGACAGATGGATAGAGCAAATGCAAATCTAAAAATATTGAAGAAAAACTTATTGAGAGATCAGACGAAAATGCTAATCTTTTAAATTCTGAAAATAGTTAATCACAAGAAAACATATCGCAAACAAAGTAAGCCCTTGTTTGATTTTCGCTGAAAAGTCGTAAAATGAACACAACTAATATAACAGCCATTCTTCATATGATGGATTAAATATCCAAGAGCGAATATGAAACTGTTAGTTATATTGTTATATTCTTATTTCTCATTCAGTTCATCGCAACTTTGATAACACTAAAAAATAAACTAGTAATTTGAAAATCCACAAATTTCAACGAACAAGAAAGATGCAAGTCTTGCAGTTGATAGATGAATAAGCAAATCTTGCAGATGAAAGATGATTACGCAAGGATGAATATGCAAGTATTAAGGTTTAAAGGTGTATACGCAAGTCTTACATAAAAGAGAATACGCAAATCTTACGGTTTAAAGGAGCAGATGTCTTTAATTTCGTTGTTGTTGGCAATGTTGTTGCAGTTGTCATCGATGATGTTGATATTGATGCTATTTTTGTTAGGTCTGTTACTTTTGTTGTTGATTTGTGTGAAGTTACAGAAATTAGTCCAATCGTTTCAGGTTTTTGGCTTGTTGTTTCTGTTGTCGTCAAGGTTGTTTTTAGTTCTGTTGCTGTTGAGGCTGTTATTAGTTCTGTTGTTTTTGTTGTTGTTCTGGATGTTCTGGATGACGTACCAATCGTTGTTGTTGATTGCATTGTTGTGATTGGAACTTTAGACACGCTGTGAGTTGCTGATGGATGTCCACCATTCATGGGAAATTTCGCTAACAATGGAAACACTGATTCTGATTTCTTCGTGAAATTTCATCAACAAAATCAATACGCTTATTCTATTCAAGCAATATAATTAGAGTAGAAAGAAATCAACACATGCAAATATGAAATGATAATTTACCCCTTTACAAGCCGTAATACACATGAGACGTGGGTAGTAACGATTCGGTCGTCTTTTTCTTCCATTTTCCTCAGAAACGCGTTTCATTTTTTTTTATCAAACACCGAAACACCATTGTAACTAGCATGGCGTACAGGATAAATACATTTCATCCCTTCTCTCTTGAAAATTGATTGTATAAATGTACACATGAAAATTGCTGTGTTCATTTCTACATAGAAGCTGGCATTCACAAAGGCATTAAAAACAACACGTTTTCATATAAAAGATGCAGAGTATAGGAAAATTTGATATGTTACATAGATTATTAGATGTTTTTAAATATAATATAATTCATTGTCATTTGGGGTAAGTTAAAACTGATATACAAGAAATTATAGGATGTCTCATTTGGGGTGGAGTAAAGTTCGGGAAATACAAGTAATAATTGGATATCTTACTTGGGGGCGGAGTAAAGTTCGGGAAATACAAGTAATCATTGGATATCTTACTTGGGGGCGGAGGCGTGGTAGGAGGGATCGTGGTAGTTGGGGTCGTTGGGGGCACAGTTCTTAGAACGTAATCACAATCTGAAAGGAAATTATTTTAATCAATCTCTACAAACACAAAACACGCCATATTAACAGGCATAATCAATTCACGTACTGTTTCATGTCAATTCACCACATATAAACAAGATACAATCTAATTTTCATTCGGTATCTTTATCAATAGAATTGTTCATTACTTACATTTGTCGCATAAGTTGCATGTTCGCGGACAGAACTTGATGTCCTCATTATCTGGATCGTACTGTAGATGACTACACAGTCCATACAATACCAGGGACTCGCAGTGTGCTTTAGGATCGTCTTCACAGACGACGGACATATTTCCTATAGAACAATCAAACGGTATATACAGATGTTGACTTGTATTGGAATAACAATTCTCGACATGTGATATATTATCCGATGGTGCAGGAAGATGATATAGCAAGTACAATTGATTATATGCAACAATATAGGTACATATATACCACATGAAGCAATCAAAATACAATGAACTGCGTACCAGAACATGTGACTGGGGCCGAGGTTGTGGTAGTGGGTGTAGTTGTTGTAGTGGGTGTAGTTGTGGTAGTGGATGTAGTTGTTGTGGTTGGAGTTGTGGTAGTGGGTGTAGTTGTTGTGGTTGGAGTTGTGGTAGAGGGTGTAGTTGTGGTAATGGTTGGAGTTGTAGATGGAGTTGTCGTTCCTGCTGCAGTTGTCGTTGTGGTGGCTTGTGTTGTTGGTCTTGCAGTAGATGGTACTGCTGTTGTACCTGCAACAGTCCCGTCTTGGTGGTGTCCTTGGTGCGTGTGCGCGTGGTGCGAATGGTGTCCGTGACCCTGTGTCGTCGTTAGAGTTATTGTTCCTGCGGAAGTTGCCGTTGTTGGTCTTGCAGTAGTTGCAGCTGTTGTTCCTGCAACAGTCACACTATCATGATGATGTCCACCATGATGCGTATCAAGAGGGTCCTTATGCTTGTTTATATGTTGTAAATGAGTGTTTGTCGTTGTTGTTGGCGTTGGAGAACCTTAACGATTCGTGGTTTATGCTTATTAAAATTTAGGGTATTTCCAAACCAAGTTCTGAAGTTTCTTTGCTATTTGATACCCATTTCTTTTAAAATCATGATAATTAGATTGGACCATTTCAAACAAAAGGCTTTATTTTCAAATTTGGCATTAAGCATGTTTAACATAATCATTTGCAAAATTGTCTATCTGAGAAAATGCTTCTTTAGTTTTCAGATTGAAAAACTTTAAACTAATACACGTCCGCTACATACTATAAACACTGAAATAAAACTTATAAAATCTATTAACATGGTAATTTCTTGTTACAGGCGTCTTTGGCACGTACAAGAATTCAATTACGCTGGACAAGGACCATATAAAGTTTAATATCAAAAGATTACAGAATATTAAATGACGGTAATTTAAATAATTTTAATTAGCCAGCGAATTACCCTTTATTATTGCACTTCTATTGAACTTCATGCAACCTAAATACTGGTAATGAATTAATAATAATGTAATTGAGACTATGATTTCTGATTTATCACTTCTGTGAATACCCAATTTCCCTATGTTTGATATCATTGCATTCGCGAAAATTCTACAAACCTAAGTAAAATTAGATCACCAGACTCGTTATATTTAGACGTCATTGGCATGCTGACAAACTGTTGAACCTGGAGCACTGGCAAATAATTTTTGAAGATGAAAAAAAGTTGTATCATTGATTAACGAGTAAATGTGCGTATTGATGACCACGGTCACTAAATAAAATTCTCTTTGGGTAAATTGAGCATTTGTAGAATGACTTTCAGCACGCACAGAATATTACAGCACAAGAAGATATTTTCATTTTTTGACATATCCTACATCACTGCTCTGTTCTTATGAGTATAGCAAAGAAAAGTATACATTCAGAAATAGATCTTCAAATAGCTAGCAAAAAATATTCATACTGAATGACCACGATAGTCTACACAGAAAGACTCTATCCTGGAATCGAAAAAGTGAGAGCGTCAACAACAGAGCGGTTTTCGTAAGATGGGTACTAAAGTATATGACTAAACGGGTATTGGACATGAGCACCATATATGCACAGTCTTCATTTAAGAGTTCCTCAATAAAGGAATATGAGCATAGATATATTACTCGTGGTATAGAATAGGTGGAGCATAGAAGAAGCAGCCACATTTAAAAATATTGGTGGATGTACATATCAGGGACAAATATTACACAGCTTCCATCGGATGAACTCCATGAATTCTAGGATAAACTTTAGTTACGTGAAGACGAATAAACAATTGTAAGTATGGTAGCATGGAGATCCCACAGAGATATCATGTATATGTTTAAGGATTTCCCGGCGATTAGTAAAGGGATATTGATATAATAAAGTATTATGCGAATAAAGTCTTATGACTAACCGGATCACGGAATAGGGCGGCTATACATAATCTTGGATAGGATTATTCAGCACTGTTTTCGTTAACTATAAACGATTCTAGCAAAAATTGGACAGCAATTTCAATCATTTTACCGCAGATTCTCTCACCAAAATAGAGTATTGCTACGAAAAACAGAAAATGCTATAACCCGCGATGACGCCCATTTAGACAAATCTGATCTGGTAGAAACGTGGCCGCACATTAACAGATTCACCCTTATTGATAGAATATGAGTTCTCTAAGACAACACTTCTATGGAATTTTTCGAAAGACTATCCGTGACCAAATATGATTAACAGTATATTATATATCGCAAATGATACCATAATACCTGATACCTATCATTTATGTACTGTAAATAGAATTACAGTATTTGAACAAACCTGAGTTATACAACTAGTTTATTACACCAAGTACAATGTTTCTAGTAGACTGGGGTTAAAACGCGAGATAAAGCTAAATGTGCGGTGAGTTGCGTTATTATGACGAGAGCGTGCTGACAATTAGCACTACCCATGCTTTATTTGTCCTTTTGAATTGCGATGAGGTTACGCTTTATAGTGGAGGAGTAACGTATTGGAAAGAGGCTAAGATAATATCATTTTTTAATATAGAACCGGAGGTATATGAGTGAGTCTTTGTTTTGCTATGTATTAAAATATTGTTATTTTTGCTATTAGAAATACATAATAATTCATTAAATATTTTGCTTCTTCCTCGCTTTAATAATTAAAATTTCTTGAACTATATTATTTATAGTAAGCTACTGAGACCTCATTAAGTCACAATTAACCCGACTACGAGTGTTAGATTTTCATCATACTTTAAATCAAGATTTTGTTCTATATGCTAGACCAGATTTTCGTGTTAAAGGTTCAAAGGATGTATAATTGTAACCCATCGAACCATGCATGTATCGTGACCCACACTCGCGCTTCTAGATGACATTTACTAATTGCAATGAACATTAGGATATCATTCTGGGGATTCGGTAAATGATAATTTAAGAATGTTCACTTGACTAATCAAATTAATACAAGGGAGTATAGTCCAAGGAGTTTTAGATATTCTAGTTAACAACTGGTGCGCTGGTGAGTGAATTATAAACATAGGATAAAAACAGTAATATTCACTAGGGGAGAGTCCGTTGGTACAGACTAGTTCCTTGTGGCAATGACCACCCCTGTTCACGCAGTAAGAAATCTGTCTGGTTATCGTCGAGGACTATTTGTTCAAATATAATCTGTTTCACGAGAGAGAGTCAATAGACCAACGATATGACAATGTCTAGATTCGGCTTCTGAGTGATTTCCAGTGACAGATGCTTATCCTGGGTCAAACATTGTAGCTATCTCTCCAGCTTACCTCGGTAACTTTACCAATGATGTGAATCCCACCCTTAGCTAGATACGTACACGTTTCACCAAAATCGGCCCTCATAACGCCCACACCATCTGTATTTGATAGAACGAGGAGTGTATTAGTTCGAGAAGTTAAATTAAAAGTGAGAATTTATCGTAAATTGTCTGCACAAATCTATTAACAGACCATTAATCATCTACTCTGCCTCAAGATTGTAATATCGTCGAAGAGACAGTTCGAGCTATACTTTATTCTAATAGTTAGTGATAATTTTTATTGGAACGGTGTCTACTGTGATGCATTTGGCCAGAGGTCCACTTAACATATCAAATCACTAACAATCCTCAAGTTCATTCATGTCATAATACAGTTATTCTAACAAGTAGGGAAATCCACTTTCAAGAGACGAAACAAACAGTTATCCGATGTTATCCACTCATCAAAAGTCTGGTGGGAACACGTTGGAGTTCCCCTGCTAACTAAGGATTCTCATATTCTACTATTCCTCTGAATATTAACCATTTAAGAATGATATCTTACATTTTTATCCCAAGTTAAGCTTTAAGAGAAACCCGTCTTACTCTATGTGTCAATAACTCTGTTATAAAGATACATGCAACAGAGGAGTAAATTCGAGAGAAAAAAAATTAATCCCTAAACGCAGATTATCAGAGTAGATTGGGGTACCATAGTATAATAGACATACACCATAAGTCTTTCATTAACTGATTATGTTAGACGCAAGCAAAGAGGGTAAAAATTACCTGGGTCAGAACTAAAAATTGAGGCATATTATATCTTTCTAAATTTAGTTTACAATTATCTTGGGGATCTTTATCAATATATTATAATGAATGTCATTTAATAGGCATAATGAATGCAAATTAATTGCCTGGGCCTCCGCGACATTGCTTGAATATTATTTAAAAAACGATTATTACTATTTATATACTCTTCTCCTGTATTTAATACACCATGACCGCCCACTTGTAGTTATGAGACATTATACTTAGCATCATTCACATGGTTCTGCTTTTCCACTCTCACTTGATAAGATTCGTTTATTATTACCTTTGCGGTTCGAGATTTGATAATTTAACTGAGATACCACAATATTTTACAGTAGATCATCATAAACATTATTTAGCATCCAGACTAGATCAACATCGCATCATTTTCACATCTTTAGAATCCTTGGACCGAGAAAGGTTACACACGAGTATTGTGTGCGCACTATCTCTCACTAAGAAATATCTATTTTGTGAGCACTGTCCGGTCCTTTGCGGAACACCATTGTCTCTTCTAACAAATGATGGTTGTGAATTATTGGTATTTGGATAATCATATTAGACGCACATATTAAACTTGTGCCAAATCTGCATTCACTTCGCGGCAGAGGGACTTATTTTATTTACCATCATTCACACTACAGAATGAAGAGCAGTTCTTCGGTATTCAAGCGTATAATCTTTATGTATAACCACTGCAATGGATGGTTAAAACATAAAAAAACCGTGGTCGTTCCTAAAGCTACTGCGTAACTAGCTTATATCTTATTATATTACATGACAACGATGTCATTTACTCTATAATTGATCTACAATCTATAATTTCCTGATTTCTGAGTCAAATGTAACTCACATCTCCGTTGAATTTTATGCAGCTAACGAGCGATTTATCATATCAAATAAAGGAATCACACGATGTTATATCATATTATATTGGTACTATTGAATACTGTATTATTTAGACACCTGATTTATTTGGCACATTACTGTACAACATAACATTTGTATATGAAATAACACGTGAAAGACGATATGAGCGTTTCGTCAAAATTCCGCCACGCTTATTAAACATATTATCATTCTACTGTCAGTTTGGAAGTTAGTATAAGTCAACACACTTATCTCATGTTCTCAATATTTACATTGTGGAGGATGTGGTGAGTGTCGTCTACCAGATACTGAATTCAATAACTGCACACGGAGCAATTCCATCCTACGAGTCCTTATTGATGTGGCCACATTTTATATGAGATGATATCTGGAGGCGCTTAAATCTTACATAATACTGAAGTACACCTGACAATTATGACAAGAATTGAATGTTGTTGCTATGGGAGCTATGGTTTATATTAAACGAGACTCTCAGATTAAAGTAATTCCTTTTTATCAGCATAAATTTATTATAGTCGACGCCTGCACTCCACAGATTTTGATGTTTGAGGTTACCAAAAATAGTTATCACTTAGATGTTATCATAGGGATTGTCCACGTGACATGATTTTATTTGTTTTGACAAGGTATTCTAGTTACCACGACTTCACACATTGAGTGGTAAAATATAAGAAGTGGGTTATTATACTTGCGGTCCATTTTAACTCGGTCTAAAATACAAATCTTGAGACTCAGACGGTAAACACCAGCGAGTTATATATACTCTTGTTGTCCGGAGCTGCACGGTTTCACTCGCGTAGTCGAGAGTCGTGAGACCTATGCGTCAAGTCGAGAGGATGTATATTACTCCTCATCCTAATTGGCAAGGCTGTATCTTTGCATCTCTTTCATTGAGCGCATATGTGCGAAGGCACCCACTGTGAGTTGCGCGTGACTAACACTTGAGTTTTTTGCCTTATTGAGTTTCTTTTTTGGTTGCACTAAGAACTTTATTCGTAGAAAATAACGTTAACACTTTGATATGGTGAATACATAGTATTTGATTTTTCGGATATCTCATGACATCATATACCACTATTTATTGAGTTAGTTTTAACACAGTAAAATAGGTTCACTGCCCTTGTTTAAGAAAACATCGTCGTAGCTAGAATGTATATTCATTGACACAATTCTAGTCCCCTAATAAATAACACTTGGCGTATCGTTCTATCCGTATATATTAACGCAATGAAGATCGTCACATAAGATATGACCATCAAAAATGCAACTTTTATTTTAGAATAAGGGTGACTAAATATGGGCACCACCTATTCACACTCCTTGTTGTCATTAATTTGTATGACGCACTACACAGTATATTCATAATACTTGTCCTGAAACCTGCCCACGTTATCCACTATTGCGTCTTACGGGGATCTTATAGAAAGAGATGCATCCTGCGTTATAACGGATTTACAAGCAATATTTATACACAGCGCTAGAGTACTGACTAATGTAATAATAGCACTGAAGGAGGATCCTTACCAGTCATTATACCTTATATATTATATCTATCATAGAATACACAACTAACCTCGTATTACTACTTATCCCAATGGAAATAGAAATATTTATGAATATTATACCATATAGTATGATGTGGATCTTCAATTCTAATACTAAGAACGTCTCGCGGTTATCGAGATGTACGTAACTTTTACCTCTTAGTGAAGTATAGTGTTTGATTTTCGGAATGTTGACTAGATATCGTATGGGGGTATTAAATCATGGTCCCATACTTTGCGCGTATATGTTGTGGCGTCAGTTGCATTGTTGAATTTTATCCGAAAGCAAATTTATCGTGTATTCATGTAACAAAAGGCATCTGCTCTCCTTCCAGCAGGCTCAAGTGACCGAGCTTGCTATTTGCAATTGTTTTTAAGTGTCAACACAAGTAGCTCAAACACATCAAGATAATCTATCATGCAACACTCTCTACTCTACAATGCAGCGACACACACTTTAAAAAGATAAAGGCACTATAACGATATTTAATGTACGGGGAGATGTTATCTCACTCTTCACCTCTATTCAGACTGTACAATGATACAGCATTATTTCATCCGTTTATACATTAATCTAATGAGGGTTGCAATGAGACCATTTGTTATTTTGGCTCTTACACATCTAATGACTCCATTCGTTTTGTAATCTGTTACGTAGTCATCTATCTGAATTAAGGAATGACCGCTTCTCTGTTGTTAATTTGCTAAATAATAGAGTAACAAATGACTATATTTTAAAGTATGTGAATATTTATCCTGATGTGATCCAGAGAATTCATGCTTGTTAGTGTCTGGAGGCTTTATGCAGAACAACCTCGAGAAAGCGATCAAGCACCGAATGTGAGACCTATAAGTGTCTTAATTCTACTTAAGCGAAAGTATTTTATTTGTGTTTTTCAGAATAATGAGACAATCCCATCATAGATGCAAACATGATTCACAATTGTTGCTTCGAGCTTTACGGGGGATTGATAGAAGACAAGAAGTGACTTATAGAACTGAATTTGCCCCTGTTTATCCAGTTTGAAAATTTTTTGTGTCAATTAAGATTTTGAAAAGGGTTGGTTAAGGGACTTATATTTTGTGGCGGAAAGGATTGATTTAAATATGAATAAGAACCAAAATAGAAAGCCAAATCGCTTTCTATTTTTATAGCCCTCCGTATTTCCGTAATATATTAAAAGTTTTAAAATTAAGATACCATGAGTAGATGACTTGGGACTATGTCCAGTATATTTTGTTTAGTTTATTATATTTTGTTGAGGAGTATTTTCCAAACGAAATATGAGATTGCTTTAAAGAAAGGTCGCAGGTTCATTTAGCTCGAATTCTTGTGCAAAAAATTCAGTATATTTTCATTGGTGCAATATTTTTTATACAAAATATTTCATTCCGAAATCGCTCGTACTTTTTAAAGTGTCATTTTAAAGTTTTGAGACTATAGACTCTTTAATAATTTACGGTGAATTTTAAGAAATATTGACATCACTTCCTACATATGGTTTTTGTAATCTGAAAAAGTTCGATATTATGAGTGTTTTTTATTTCCGTATATTCAAGTATCGAAAGGTTAATTATTTATTTCCATTAAAGTATTAAATCTTTTTTTATATCTGTATTTGTAAGAAACATTATATGTATTTATTCATTGTTAAATGATTGATCTGATATTTCCTTTATGTTTTGTTACACCTACAGACGTATGGTTAGTTTAAATGAATAAATCTCTGAGTCAGATTTTAAGTGCCAAAGCAGAAGGCTCATGTTCTAACGAATACACTGTAGCTGCGAAAACCACAGCCATTCGACAAACTCATCTTTTCTTCCTTTTAAGTTCCCCGATTGCACTTTCAATGTAGACCATCCATAAAATACCACCTTCCAAGAAAATTGACCATCACTTTGAACCTCACCCTAGAACCTCTTTAAGTATGGTTCTTTAGTTGCGAAATATTCTTACCAAAATGACTACAATAACTACATTACACACATACATGTATCATGGACTTTAGATATTCTACAAGCTTGACATAAACAAAATAACATGTAGTAGTAAACAACAGTCGAAAAATTATTGCAAGAAAGTTCAAAATGCAATATATGATTTTCATAACACAAAAATTAAAAGGGTTGCATTGAAATTTGCTTTGTTAATTTCCAACATATTCTGGCATTTTAGTCGTGGCTGTAAAGGAATAAGGAATTACATCTAGTTCCCAGTAGTTAACTATGAATGCAACTTTAGAATATGAAAGGTAAAACCTACTTTTTGACAACAATCCTGCCAGCCTTAGGGTCTTGAATGACGGTGTTCATGCAGTACTTTTCCCCGGGATTGCAGTAGTAGGTACTGGAGGCGCCACATTTCTGACCGTTTTCCTCTACACACACTTGACACTTTCCCTCTAATTCGAGAGAGGGCTCTGTTAGTTTGCACATTTTCAGGGTGAAAGGCTCATAACAAGTTTCGATATGTCAATCATACTCACAGTAGGTAAACACTGGATAAAAAGTGAATAATACTCCGTTCGAATGGTCTAATGAACAGACATTACTTTAAACAAGTATTAAACACGTTTGTAACGCAGCGTGTTAACAATTTACAATATACATGTATTTTTAAAAGCGTTTGTATCACAAAGTATGAACGCTAACAAAATATGTTGAATGTAAACTGTGCCGTTCTAAAATCGTACCATTCATGAATATATTCATATTTTGCAAAGTCTACGGTCGCTATAATGACCTTGTTTGCGATTACAAATTATCACTAAGTCATATGTTGACTGATTTGTTTCATACCCTTTGTTAGACTGTCATTTTCGTACTAGATTTGACGACGGGTAACCCCGTTTACTTTGTTTTGACTACGGGTTCACGGCGGGTGTGACCGGTCAGCAGAGGATGCTTACTCCTCCATGGCGCCTGATCCTACCTTTGCTTTTGTTGGAGGTCCGTGTTGCCCTACACTCGATTTTGTATATATATTTTTGGACTATGATTACGTTTAATACATTGTTACTTCGCAATTTTATATTGAAGAAGGAAAAAACGCCTTTAAGTCAGTAAAAAATAACCTCTCAACCAGACGAGGAACAAATTCAAACATTTCTGTAAAAGCAGGCCTGGTGAGAGCACACGGAAATCTCGGGGTATACGTACCGTGAGTCGGGGTCGGTTTCGGGGTAGTGGGGCGTGTCGTTGTTGTTGTTGGGACTGTTGTTGTGGCAACTGTGGGCCTGGTTTTCACTGTAGTCACGGTAACTAAATAGAGATAAAAAGTAAACTTTAAAATATATAAATTTACAACAGAAAATAAAAGAAAATATAACCTTTCTTCCAACTAAATCCGATAGATGCGATCATATTTCTTTTATCGTACACAGCATTTTACATGTATCCTGGTAAAACATAATTCCCTATCCTAAACACTCAGTGTACTACGGAATCATTCAAATCATTCGTGGGGACCAATTTCCATGGGTCATGGATATTTTTGTATAGTTTCGTTGGGGATCTAAGTTCAAGTATATGGTTTGTACATGAAATGTTTTTTAAAAATGTAATATTTTCGTTGGGATACAAAAAAACTCACAAAATTGAGCTCCCACGAAATATAATGATTCCACAGTAACAACCTGTATGCAAATTTTGTACGCATCGAACTGTGTGATAGCTTACATGGCATGTGGACGCTCTGTATGGTATGCTTGTTGCAGTAAAGGTCATTGGGGTCACAGTTGTACTGTTTACAACAGTCGATGCATTCTGTCCCTTCTGGTATGTTCCCTGTTCTACATGAGGGGTTCGCCAGACTGCTCTTGTATTTGTTGGCATCACAAAACGATGACGGGGCCGATCTAACAGATAAACAAAAGATTGCATTACATTTATCGAACGTTATCTGGGACAACGCAGAATTTCACGTAACAGGAATTTGATAGCTTTGAATCAGCTAATCAGTTGTCAAATACACATGTATAAGTAAATCAATACGGTACCAATTTGTATGCACCAGATGCGCATTTCGACAAATTTATGTCTCTTTCAGTGATGCACAAACCGAAATGTTGGGAAATCCGAAACATGAAAGTAAAGCTTTATAAAGTGATCAATGTAGTGCCAAAAGATTGGGGCCAAAAACTTCGAAGGATCAGAGCTATGCCTGAGGGAGATATCTTTAATTTGATATGAATTTCTAATTTTACCACTGCATTAAATACATATCCGTATTTCAAGCTAGTAACATAGTACATAGCAACTGGGCTGTAGAGACCCTCGGGGACTAACAGTCCACCAGCAGAGGCCTCGACCCAGGGTCATAATATAAATCATATACGGTACCAATTTGTATGCACCAGTGCGCATTTCGACAAATTATGTCTCTTCAGTGATGCTCAAACCGAAATGTTGGAAATCCGAAACATGAAAGTAACCTTTATAAAAGTGATCAATGTAGTGCCAAAAGATTGGGGCCAAAAAACTTCGAAGGATCAGAGCTATGCCTGAGATGTGTTACTGCTCATTACATGTGTTACTAGATTCTGGGAAGTCTTGATTATAATGGTCATTGCATACACAGGGAACAGCCCGTAGCCTAGTGATTGGAGAGTTTGCTTCGCAAACCCGGATGCCTCAAGATTCGATTCTCAATCCTATCATTTTTGCTATGTTTCCGGTATTAGAGGTGAAAATCGTGAGCTTTTCGAAAATACCATGAAAACGGAAGTCCCGTGTTACGTTAAGTGTCTGCACGATTACACTCGATTTTGTGTATGTTTTTTGGGACTATGGTTACGTTTAACACATTGTTTACTCCGCCATTTTATATTAAAGACCCTTACTACTACGACATTCAACACCATGCAGATATTTGTGGTACTTCTCTCAAAGCTGGTGATGTGTGTATGAAATAGAAAAATTCTCGAATGAACGTAAACCAACATTTTGTTTGTATCATGGACGGGAAAGTTTCAGCGTGATTAACATTCGAACCGGGGGGCCCTGCTAACAGTGCCGGTGCTGTACCAATTAAATGTCTGGATCAACCAATCATTCATTCCTGTTATCATTAACAGTTTACACATACCCTTTTGCTGTAAATATTCCCGAGGAATTACGAATGATGCTTGTGTAACAGTAGTCGCCCCTGTGGAAATCATTACAGTACATTAAAGGATAGAATCCGGGTCTTTCACACTTCAAGCACATCGACACTGGAAATAAAAATACCATTGCAGTACATTAAAGGATAGAAGCCGGGCTTTTCACACTTCAAGCATATCAACTCTAGAAATAAACCAAAATAACCATTTCTCAAATTGAGCAAACATGTTTATAGTGATACGTTTTGACTCTAGGTGGACATTCTGAATCAATAAAAGGACGAAATTACTTCTGATGAAAATAATAATGAGATAACGGAAACAGTCCAACAACAGAAAACAGGATATGCATGTAAAAAATAAATTCATCCGAAACAAGATGCATTGGAACTGTTTTTGAAGCGGATCTACACTGATTTCTGACAATGATATGACGCATCACTGGGGAGGCGATCTACACCTGATTCTGACAAGCATGTGATGTATCTACTGGGAGGCGATCTACACCTGATTCTGACAGTGGTGTCAGGCGATCTTCTCCTTATTCCGACAGTGATGTGACTCTTCATTGGAAAGTGTTCTTCATTTGATTTAACAGTGATATGACGTACTCACTGGAAGGCGATCTGATGTTGGCATAACCGCAGTTTCATCCTAGGCAATTATGAGAACAAACACAATTGTTGATATTTAAAACTGAAATATGAAAATGTAAGGATTGATAGAAATGAAGAAATGACACACTATTGACACGAACGAACGAAGATGAAAGTATACTTAGTAATGATACGAGATAAACAACATGACACATAAATGAAATAACATACCGTATAAGTAGAATTTTTAGCAAGACTGAAATTTAGCGTTTTCTCCATAAAAAGGTGGTATTCTATTTTAGCGGTAAATAATTTTAGCGATTTTGTAAGATATTACTTCGGAAAGCTCTACGAATGATTTGGAATGATTTGTTAGCGATATCTAATTTTAGCGATCACAAAGCCCTCGCTAATAATGCCAAAATTAAATCCTCGCTAAAAAGTATGCTTATACGGTATATAAACTTACATGGCTGTGAACGAAACTAGCCATTTATGAGTGATGAAATGAGAGCGAGAAAAACTGGCTGATAACAAAATATAATCATGAAAACCAGACAAAAAATGGAACAGATATATCTGGAATGGCGGATTACTTCCCGTCTGATATTCCAAAATAATGGTATCTCCCTTACCAATCCATCATAATTATGATAGTGGCAATAATAATGTTTAAGCTCAAGTCCTCCGCTACTACGATAGTCAGAATTAGAAAAGAGGTACTCAATTTCACATATAGGGAGAACAAATTTCTTGGGAATTCCGTCATGAATAATGCGAATTTGAACCTTTCAGACGTATCCGTCATCACTTTTAATCGCATTCAATACAACTCCAAGGGGATACATGTTCCTTGGTAGATTGTTAATGATCATTAGCATTGACATCCCATCTTTCACATTGCAAAGGTCTCTTCGTCATATTCTTCTCTAAAGAGTCTGAAGAATTCTTTGGACCAATGCTTCCAGAGAATTTCAGCTAGACTTTATGTATTTCCACTTACTTATGTACATGCTGGATTGATTGATGTGGCTGAAAGTGTGGACATCAGATTTAGTTTTCTGTGTCAGGATAACTGGTGGACTCAGAACGGGAGGATTGTCCGGGTCAGTCGAAACAGATACCAATAGTCTGGCGTTCACGACAGTCATAACCTTACACATGAATGTGACGAGTACTCCGTAAGATAATGAATTACCAGGAATATCAGAAAAAGGAAAATCTAACATTCTTCTAGAGACTCCTATCATCCTCTCCCAGAGGAATAATGGGGAGAATTGAATTTTCAGGCGATTCCTTAAGAATGAAGGCAGGACGAGGTCTTGAGGATCATTCACATTAATGCCATTTACTTCAAAATCGTCAACTGAACTAACAAATTTCTGTCCATGATCAGATCGTATTTCCTTGATTGGATCATCTATGCTTAAGAATCTTCTTAGAGCATTTATCAAACATAATGACGTTATTTCTTCTATGACTTTAATATGAATGACTCGGATGGCCAAACATGTAAAACAGGACGGTCAGACGCTTCGGATTCACTGACATATTTTGCTCTAAGGGTTTAGCAGCTTGGAGTTTCCTGTAGGTAAAGCAATGATGAGTGATTTTCTATATCAATTTCTTCCCTTCAATAATCCAATAGCCTGCTCATCTTAAGGCTCCTTTGCTAATTTGTCTCCCTTGGTGATGAATGTTTTATTGATACTGGGATGCAAGTAGCAAAGAAACAGGATTATTTTTTAGCAGCAATATTGGGAATTTTTCTTTATGTGATTGTCTCCCTACTCGATTAAGTCCGTCATCGTCAAAATATGCATCCAAATAATATGACGAACTGTAGCGTGAAAGGGTGTTCTCAAGTTCCAATGTATTTACTTCATCAGAGAAATGATCTCTCTGCACAATGCGTAGAACAGCCAATTCAGGAACATGCATATTTCTGGAAGTTCTTAACCAACCACAACACTCCTCTCTAGGAAAAAAACATGGATAAAGCAGTAAAGAAATCCAGGTATCAAACTCAGAAAATCTGCCAGATAAATGATCCAGGTTGGTAGATACTTTGGTTGTCAATACAGAAACTTCAGACTTCGGGTTCTTTGTCCTGCTCTGGATCTACTAAGATAATCCTCTGATGATCCAATCTTAGGCTTGAAAGATGGTCCTCGCAACTATAATGAGGATTGTATATCCGACGCTGGTACAGAACAAGCAGCACAATCTGCTGGGTTGAGTTTCGATGCAATGTATGACCACTGATGAGGATTCGAACTCCTGTGTTACACAAATTGAGACATACAAGAACAATCTCCAAGAATAGTTGTTTATGTAATCAAATACTACATTGCTACCTGCATGAACCACATATTTTCAAATTTGGTTTTAAAGCACTGGTTATGATGTCATAAAGTTCAACAGAGAAGACTGCTGCACATAGCTCTAATTGAGGCATAGAAAGTCCATGGGTTAGGGATACCTTTGCTTTTCCCCATGACAAATCAGGTAGTAATTTCATTTATAAATGAAGTGTCCTGCATGTATGCGACAGCAGCTAAAGCATAACGAAGTAAGATGATCTTTTTTCATCAAACCGAAAAATGATGAAGTTCCGTCGGTGTTAATTTCCTTGAAATGATGTAATGAGTCTGTCCATGTGATCCATTGTGATTCAAGTTCTGCAGGATTAGGGACATCTCAATAAACGTTTCTTGCATCTACACACGAAGAGATTTCCGGCTAAAATAACTGAAGCTGTCATGACTGCAACCGCATCCGTCCGAAAATGCAAGAGAGCATCTGTGTTGAGGTTTGAATGGTCCATATGATTCCACCGACTTCTCCTTTGTTAATCTGAGTGTCACTCTCATAAGGAGGAGACATGGTGGATCGTCCATCAGGTAACACATGGAAATGATTTTTTTTGGCACAGTAATGTTTAGTCCATGGACTTTGTCAAGACACAATTTCCCAAGAATAACCCATTCTGTACTGAGTTGCTTGAGTTATCTAGCCTCTGGTCCAAAACATGGTGTGATGAATTCAAATCCCATCCAATCAGAAGAAGGGAAGGGTCTTCACATCATGAAGGAGAGGAATGTAAGGTTCGATATATTTGAAATGCTGATAAAAAGCAGCGACATCAGACGTTGGTATCTCGTTCCTATCGTTGGTATTGCATTCAATCAAACTTCGTAAAGTAAGTTTTTCTTTGCCATCTTACGATTCAACTACACATCTGTCTGAAATCTTACCACAAGACGCGAATGAGCCGACACACGTTGTATCTAAATATTCAATCTCTGGGCTGACTATCTCGAGTAACGATAATGATTCTGTTTTAGCGTGCGACTGGTTACATGTACTCTGTTCGTGTAAAATCCCATAAGTTAGTATTGAATTTTGGGGATTAGCATTTGAGCTACTAGTTACTCTGCTCTTCTAAATCGCATAAGTCAGTACTGGGTTTTGGAGATTATCTTTGCTATACACTCGCACTAGTACTATCTTTGCACAAGACTTTCCTTGAAAATTTCTTCCACAAACACTGAGTCTACAATCACTTTTGAATTTCCCTCCCTGCCCTGAACACTTGCTCTTGTGTTGGAATTGTTTTAGTTTCCCAACACTATCTGTCGGTTTGTGCTGAATGCCGTGGGATTATTTCTACTGTTGTATTCACTACAATCTGATTCTAATGAGCAGTGTTGTTTATAATGATCCTTAGATCTGCAAGCATTGTTGTGACGCAGATGTATTGGTTTGCTTCTAAATGTCCGACATCCCTTTAGAGAATGGGTCGATAAATGAACTGGACATACAGCTAATGTTTTCTGATCTACATTCACAACAGCTGCATTTTAACACTGAGCTGTGGTTTGCTCTGATTATGTTTTCCGGGGTATGTGTTCACAGTATTTTGCTAGTTTCATGCATAAAGCTTGAATCCTTGCACATGGCACGCATATACTTCACAAATGTCACAAATACAAAAAATCGTGGGAATATCACACTGTGTTCTGATTAGTAATTGGTAGCTCTTGACACCCAATTTCGCGTAGATAGAGTGGGGGTAAAAGTCTTCGAGTGACTGGAGTGACACCGATGATGTGTTAAACACTGCAAGTTGAGTTCTATAACACTCGTGGTTTTGGAGAGATTCTATCTCGGATAACGGGTTTACAAGATCATAATATCGTTTTGGCTCATCCCAAGTAATTGGTTTGAAATCACTCAGTTACTGAAGAGGTGATGCTCCAATTTACTCTGGAGTTCCATAGCATCGATCTAAACGGTCCCACAGTAATTTCACTACTCTGGCTAGATCAGTCATGTTAGAGTTTTTGGTACTTACTGCTACTTAATAAGCATGCTATGCTTGTCAATTTTACTCATGTTTAGTTCAAAAACCAGTCTTCTGAAACTGACTTTCCATAACTCATAAGTGTCTAGTTTTTCGTTAAACTGTGCGAGTCTTGAAATTGATAGTTCCTTTTTCAATAGGAATAGTCCCAATTCTTTCACCGTAGAATTAGAATTTTCACATGAACAAACACTAATCTGAGCCTTACGATGTGACGTATATTTGTAAGTCAGTGTGAGTTTCATTTTCATTCAATTCAAAATTTAAATTCATTGAATCATCCTGTTTCACCATCTTTGTTTTTGTTGCGGATGGAACTGGCATTCTCCATGCAGGGCATTCATTTTTAAGTTTGAAGATTGGCGAAATCCATTTTTTGTCTCCACGACTTTGAAAGCGAAACATTATCATACGTAGCTGAATCTAATCTGTTTTGGTCACACATATAATGACTGACTGATCTCAGACGTTGCATTGAACGTTGTGTCAATGCAGAATTTTCCATGTTTTGAAAAACATACTCAAGAATTTCTACCCAAGTCGCTGTCGCTTCTTTTTTATCATTCAGAGACAAAAGTTCAGTTTCCACAGAAAATTTTCCTTTTCTGTTCATGCACTGTACACTCGGTTCTGTTCAAGAAAGGATTTTTTTTTCAAAAGTTCCTTTTCCTTTTTCACTGGACGCTAATTTTGCTTTGGCTACCTCAGTCTTGTCTCGCTTTTGGGCTTGAACAGATTTCAACAATGAACCAGCTGATGAACTACACAAACTCCGTACTGAAGTTGGTTGAGTGGTCGCATGAGATTCAGTATTATTGTATCTAAACTTTTGCTTGAGTGTGCAAAACAATTCTAGCTGCTATGAGTCTGTTCAGATTTTCAAAACATTTGTCTACTTTAGATCTTATTCCTTTAGCTTTCTTATCAATATCTTGTAAATTGACACTCAGTGCTGTGGTGCAATGTGACAAGAATTTACGCAAGTTTTCAAGTTTTTTCTGTATACTAGTTTACAAATAACACCGACAGATCTCTCTTGAAATAATGCACTACAATTTCATCATCTCGATCTATAGGCATCTCAACTAATTGATCATAGTAGTGATTGTTCAATGATTCAAACTGCCCTTCACCTTTTTTCTAATGTGGCCTTTCTCTAGTATCTCTTAATTCTTGATGCTGACTCATTATAATGTTTAGAAGCTTTGCAAAGTATGAACAAAAGATTATTCTATATATAAAATAAATGTTTATGTTGTAATGAATTATTCAGTGTAGCGACGTACATTCATCAAAATTAATGTAGAAAGTCGATGACTGGAAGGTCTGTGGACGGGTAAGCTATTGTAATTTACCATTTCTAACTTAGCTGTGATGTGACTATTCATTGGGAAGCGTTCCTCGCTTGATTTAACAGTGATATGACGTACTGATTAGGAGGCGATCTTATCCTGGCATGAAGCTAGTATAACCACAGATTCAAGCCAATTAAAAGAAAGAACAACAAACACAATTGTTGAAGTACGTGGGACATTGATGCTAAAAGCTGAAATATAAAAATGTAAACATTGATTGAAGCGAACGAATAACACACTATTGACATGAATGATACGAGATAAACATGACAAATAAATGTACTATAATCTTTGAACGTAACTTGAAAATGATCTGACATTCACAATGGCAAAAGGGCATGGATTCGCTCTAGGAAAACACAATATCTTACCTATTGCTCTATTAAGGAGCTTAGTGCTGGATTGGGAGAAAGGAATTGCCTCTACATTTCGCCTCACTGGCGCCAAACTTTCACTTAACTGGCGCAGAAACAAGGACAGCTATCCCGTGTAGAAATAACTGGAAAATGTCGGGGAAAATGGGCTGAAAGACGAAAAGTTCGGTGTTGCTTTGATGTTTATCCCATTGTATTTCTACTGTTTTGTCTTTGGATTTCCGATACAATTCCTTATAAAAGACCACTGCAGTAGTGAACAATTCGCGTATAATAATTGTACATGTAAAGTCTAGATCTTCGCGTCTAGGAATTTCAACTGAAAATGACATGGAATGTAAAATATAAATTTCGGTTTTGAAAAACAAATGACGGTATTGAATTCAGCAATAGTTCAACCACCTACTTTCGTGTAAAGCGTAAGCGTTGCAGTTCAGTCCTCATGTATTTTTCAAAATTATTTATCTCGTTTCTTAATAAGGTATTAGATGTATAATGACCATATTTCATATCTAAATAAAATGCGGTGGTGGATTTTTGTACATCATTTTGAAGAGTTCGTCCAAATAACAATGTTCCACCATTAGGAAATTTCAAAATTTTATTACTGTTATATATTTCAATGAAGTATGAAAAGAAAGGTGAGTAATTTAATTTTTGAATATTTATAGATTTTAATTTTCAAGACGGAGGACCTACGTCTGGGGAGGTAGAAGCCACTCTTGTTGAAGAGTACTATCGACGAATTAAACGGGTGGATGTTTTGTAAGTAACCAGTGTTGTGTGAGTTCGCATTGCTGTATGATTGCTGAAAAGATGAAGATAACGTTGACTGTTGAAATCCTTGCAACATCAACTTGTTTTTCAGTAGCCTTGTTCTCGATTTTAAAAACAGAACAAATTGCAAGTTCTGCGGTATCGAATCACCCGAGAGACATTTCGTTAAAACACCATATGCAGAAAATGACGGAAATGTTGCAACCTAAATATTCCAAAGTGACGACGGAGAACTTTTCTGAGAATCTGAATCATAAAGATGAAGTTGTTAGTTTGCCCGTTAATGTCTATGTCAATAAAACATCTAAGGACGAAGCAGATATGGAAAATCTGTGAAGTCTTTTATTTCGATTACTGGGATATAATCTAATTGACGTGTGCATAGAAAAAACGTCCATTGATATATCAAAAAATTGTTAGTTGAATGTCCACAGCTAAACTTTTTCTCCTGTAGAAGCTTTGAATAAATTCTGTCTCAGAGGAATATAAAAAAACAAGTCACCTAGCTAGCTAATTCATGATCATGGGAATTCAACAAACTGTTAGAAAACTCTATCACCCAAAGATCTACGAAGATCTTGTGAATGAGGAAAACTCCAAGCATCGGTTAATATCAACTAGAGAACTTGTGCGTATTAATCAGGGCTTGTTTAACAGAGTACTGTTTTGACATGATGATCACTAGATATGCATATTTCCCTTTCCATCTGTGAAGAAAAGCAACTGTCTATGAGTCTATGATGCAAAAAAGTTTAAGTCTTTATTTTGTTGTAGGAAATGGCTCGTGTAAAAGTGTTGAAAACGTCATACGTTTTGATGGTTGTGATTTGAAAAGCTCCGTGGATTCTTTTACAATATGTCCTTTATTACCCCTTGCGTTTCGTAAGAGACAATAATTGGGGCGATCCTTTCGCATGATACGCAAAAACCGAGGCCACACCTGACCCTGCTCAAGGCCAATAAGCGCCGAGCATAGGCCTAAATATGGCAGCCTCCTCACAGGACAGTGGTGGACATCTCCACATGAGGTGAAGAATTCTCAAGCAGCACGTAAAAACAATAGACAATCAATCACTTTACCAAATGTTTTTGAATCCATAGTGCATTGTTGATTTAGACCACTTTTGGCATAAGTTGATGCAAAATATGTTTGAAAAAATTTTCCCTACTAGCTGTCCAATTTATTTTTTCATTAGTGCAGCATAGGGGAAAAGGGGTTGTTAGAACATTTTAATGGATCCAGCAATGTATCTTTATTTGATGGGTTGTTAAGGAACTAAAGGTTACGGCCAACACATATTCAAACCTGTCCCATTGACTGGGATATAAAATTGTGTTTAAAACGTGAAAAAGCTTTCTAAATAAAACTCTTAAAACTTGGTGTTGGTAGGTCGTCGTAATTAATGGACAGGGGAATGTTATAAGGACCAGCCCCGCCTACAGCGCGGAACAATGTATAATCAGGGCCTCGTGTCCGTCCACGTGTCGGAATGAGCAGTTTCTGACTTTGTTTTCTGGCCTATCCCTAGCCAGCTCTTGATTAGAAATTTTATTGCTTGAACTATACATCATCATTTGGTTATAGATCAAGTTGAGTTTCGGCCTTTGTTAGCCTATTTCTGAAAGAAGCTATGCCACCTTGATGCTGGCAAATTCCGTATATGACCGTGTTTCTTGACTGATTTTGGCCCATCCTTGTTAGCTGTTGAATCATGACCATATCATATTTTTTTCAATTGGGGGGGTTTATTAGATCAAGTTTTTAGTTTTTGGGCATCCCCCCATTTTTTTGATTTGATTGATTTATCTTTTTTTCCGTCACTGGAGAATATATACACTCATATGGAGACATCACCATTGCCGGTGAAGGGATACCCAAAATTTAGGGCCTACGCTCGGCGCTTCGGGGGCCTTTGAGCAGGGAAAGATCTTATTTCGTACCACACCTACTGCTGATTACGAAAGCCTTCGATTTTTCCGGTCTTCACCCGAATGACCACCCCATTCAGTCGTCTCTATACGACCACGCAAGGGATGCTGGGGGAACCTATTCTAACTCGAACCCCCACGAGGTTCACCATTTTTGAAAGATATATACTTGCATTAAGCAAATAATGACACAAGAGCTGGGTCATTTATATGCATTGCCATCACAAAGATTATATGTAAGAGGGCTGTTGCACAGAAGCGGTTGATTTTCCCTAATCTGGCACTCGTGACGTAGAACTACCTTCATTCTAATTTTAACTCTACGTGTGTGTCATTTTAAATACTTATGGGATTTCCCAGCACTAGGGGCAAGCGTAAAATATTTATGTTTCAATTCATTTTTTTGTCCACACTTAATTCATTGGAAATCGAAAATAAGACAGACTTTCACATTTGTTAGTGTAATTGGCATCATTAAGGTTCAATAGATTCAAAATATATGTCCATCACCTGAAAAATATTGAATATACAATTGCAATTTGTAAACTGGGAATAATCATTTCGTTTTAGAATACATTGTTCAATATTTATACAGTTTAGTCCTGTGCCTGTGTCCATTAACAAGGGATATAATATTTTATCTTCCTTCGGCTTATAGCCTTGATTGCCTTGCGCGTGCTAAAAACACATATCACAAGAAGCGACATGAGAGCACTTGTTCCATATTAGGACAGTGGGTTGTGATACGCATTAAATTGAATAAAACATTTTAAAAGACTAGAAGTGTGTTGTGATGAAGAGACAAGTCAAATTTAAAAGGGGAAAAAATATGTATCCGGTGAAAGATTCGAACTCGGTCGTTTTTAAAAAAAAACAACAGTTTGGACATTTTAAAGTCCACAGCCTTATTCCATTATGCCACGGCGCACATTCAAACACCACAAGGAAACTTAACGTTGCAGATGAGTTTTGAAAGGAGAAGTAACCGAAAAATCGTTATCAATTTTTTAGAGATTTACAAAAAAAATGCATGCGTGAAACAAAATTTCAAAGCGACAACTTTTTTACGTGAAAATCTAAAGAACAATTTTGTATTAAATTTATTTTGTTCAAGCAGGCACGTTTTTTCTTAAATCTCGGGGGATTCCTTGATTTTGAGTCTAAAAATCACAATAAATCGCTTTCTTGCATGATTTCAACTCAATTTATTTTGACTAATTCTTGTCAATACACACCTTTTAAAACTATTTTCTTTATATTTTGGAATAAAGAACAAAAAGTTTTTCAACTGGTTTTACTATATCTATGAATAAAACTTTATTTTACCGATCTTTCATGCAACACCTAGGAAATTCACCATGATACATGCAACCACCTTCTTTATTAATGTATCACCGAAGACTTTTATATGTTCGTTTTTGTTTCCCTTTTTCTGACTATTAACCTATCATTACTTTAATGTGTATGTTTAGGTAAACAATGCAGGGGATTGATTTACTATGGGCTAAGGACATCAGAAACAACAGAGGCTACATATGACACTATGATGGACACCAACATTGAAATGCCACTCTTTTTATCCAAAGATGCCATGTCCATATCTGAAAAGAATCCAAACGGTAGTATGTTTTGGTTATTTCGGGGCTATGTCAATCAGGAGGTGATTTACATCCCGTTCTTATTCAAAAAGGTATTTACATCCCATATCTCAATCAATAGGTGATATATTTTTCATATTTTCAATCAAAATGTGTCCTCTATTCTATGTGTGTCTCTATTCTAGTATCAATCAAAATTGTCTCTTATTCTATGTATCAATTCAAAATGGTGTTCCATTCTATACCTTATTGAAAAGTTATAATTATTTCCTATTTCAATCCAAAAGGCAGGTCTATTCGTAACTCTATCATTAAGGTGATTTGAATTCTATGATCTCCATCGAAAGGCAGATCTAATCAACTTCAATCATCGAGGGAGATTCTCTTTCAAATCCAATTAGAGGTGGATCTATTCATAATTTTAACAAAATATTTTCTATTCCATATATTAATTAGCAAAGGTGGTTGTTATTTCATATTAGTATCAGGAGTTTTACAATCATCAAATGGACATGCTTAGATTTATATGAACTAGAAACTGGATATTCTCAAAATATGTAGAAACAAAGTGAAATCTATTATTCAAAGAATGATGGTAAGGTTTATTCATCCATGTCTTGAGAATGGATTAAAGGCATTATAGAGTATAGAAAACAAAGTAGGATACATCCTCTCGCCAAAATTAACCCAAAGGGCTCTATATATCCATTTCTTTCAAATATGAAAAGTACATAGTAATCTATAATCCCATATCTCAGAGATCAAATATAGTAACTTGTATTTCCGTATCGTAAAGAATCAAAAGGAAAACATTTATGAAATGATTAAAATAACAGGCAGTAATCAATCTCATAAGTCCCGAAACCGAAATAAGATAGAGTTCGGTAAAATTGACCCCCTGGTATATACCAGTGCATAGGAGGAGCAACACACCCTGTCGACTGCTACACCCGCGTCAAAGCCCTTACTAAATCTTGATTAGGTAAACGAATAATCGCGTAGACAAAAGAACGACTTAACAATTACACGGGAATTGTCAAATGGAGAACCTGAAATCATCTGGTCTTTAATAAAGCTGAGTCGCTAGTTGCAGTAAATGTCTATGTTCAATAAAATATCTAAGAACGAAGCAATTTGGAGACTCTGTGGTGTCTTTTTATTTCAGGTCACATGAATATATCGAATCGACACAAGGATTAGAATGATTATTATTATCAGATAAAATGTCATCAACATATCTAAATGTCTAGTTAAAGACCACAGATCTCAAACAAATTCAAGTTCTTATATTTGGCGTTCTAGTAAATCCAAAAATAGAGCGTATCCTACTTTTAAAATGTCGAGGTATGTATACACGAACAGTTAATGTACTATATGTCCACATTTAAGACATTTTGCTGACTTTGTTCCATTTCAGTAATGTAGTAAATATTTTCGATTTGTGGCCCCAAACCGTAAGTAAGAACTGAAGAGGGCGCTTTTATACTAGGATGCAATCAAATACAGAATTGCCAAAATAACATTTATACATTTATGATTGTCATATTTTTTCACTGTGTGAACGTTTTCAGATGGCGAAGTTGCAGTTTATTGCATGAGTAAAGCGGCATGGCCATATTTACACAGTGTCTGTCATTGCGTTAGTGTTTTAGTAAGAGAAAACGTAACTAACAGGAGTTACTCAAAGAATAAAGTGCCAAGAATGTATGTTCTTATAGAATAGAATAGCACCATTGATAAAAGGGTAATACTATCATTATTCACAAGTACACTCATAATGACTTGTTTAAAAATATTTCAGAGTTGGACCCGTTGGTTCGAGTTAACGCAGTGAAGTAAGTGTTGGCTACTGTCGTATTACACATACATTGTAAACGGTCAATATATTCATTTTTATATAAACTGTCTGAGAGTTGTTCATCATCAGAAATCATTGCGTATCTATTTTACGTTACCAGTCCTGGACATTGGAGTAATATAGCCAGACGCGAACACTCGCATATCAAGACGAAAAAAAGTACCAAAAGGTAAGTTATTGATATACAAACACTTCATTACCAAAACCAAAAGAAGTGCCAAAAGGTGAATGTTGATACAGGAAAACTTCATAACCAAAACCAATAGAATACCAAAAGTGAAGAGTGATACAGGAAATACTTCATAACCAAAACCAATAGAAGTACCAAACATGGTGAGATGTTGATACAGGAAATACTTCCATAACCAAGACCAATAGAAGTACCAAAAAGGTGAGATGTTGATACAGGAAAACTTCATACCAAGACCAAAAAAAGTACCAAAAGTGAGTGTAGATACAGAAGACACTTTGTAATATTAAGCAAATAAAGAGAACACCTCGTAACCAGGCTAAAAAATACTGTACATAGGTAAGATCTTGATGCAGAAAATTTCTTAAATGTACACAATCAAAATATAAGAGAAGTACTCGGTATTCAAAAACACTGTAAGTATGCGAGGAAACCACTGTAAACTTTTTAAGATACTGACACTTGAAGCTTTGAAGAATTTCAGTTCATACATGTAATATTAGAACCCAATCCATTGAAGATTTTTCAGTTTAGGAAATATTATCAGTTTTTAGAGATGCAGAAAACTAAACATCCTTTAGGACGGGTCGGATTTCCAGTGGACAATTGCGCAGCAGTGCGTTTTAGCGTCCGAAGAGGCCTCGTTTATCACGGGACAATACTGTTCGTGGATGGCGGACGCCATTGTGATCTTCACCGTAGCAACCAGTGTCAAATAACCACATCTGACATTTATAGTGGAGATCCAATCACAATCGCCGCCATCATCTTGCGATCACAGACCAAAATATGCAGTCACTGAAATGATATGAAATTCATGATGCAACTGCTGTTACATTGAAAGCCACCTGGGTCCGTCTTTTGAATACTATATAATAAAATTATGTGTCAATGAGGAATTGTTGTTTTTTCTTCAATGTATATTTGACCATTATTACCCACGCTTTCAAAAGAAGTGAGAAATCATTGTAGTACTGTCTTTGTGTGTCACACTCTCTCCTACCATTAAAGGCTACAGCAGCAACAAACACAATTATAGCGTATATCTGAGCGTACCTTGCTAAATGTCAATAGGATCTTGAATTTTCGATTAAGGTCCTTATAAGGGCCAAAAGAATTCCTAAGAAGTGATCATTTGAGCTCTGTGTTTTACACTTTAGGGTTAGGATTCTTTTGTGACAGAAATGGTTATATTTTGCCTGTAAAGAAGCCTCGGCGAGTGTTACGATACGTACTTAAATCATGAACTCGTATATTTAGAAAATATCCATAACAGGAGATGACGTTCGATGGGAAATTATATTAATGACCCATACATGCGTAATAGGCGCAAATTTTTTTGTTGTCATTTGAAGACTACATGTATTTCATTTCATTCAGAAGCGCTACTTGTCCCTGTAGCTAATTTACAAAGGGTTTACAGAAGTTAGTGAATTCTTTCCTTGTTCGCTATCGATTCTACCATCATATCATTCGCGATGTTCACTGTAGTGTGCTATGACTTCATTGACTTCATCAGATAATTTCCCAACCAAAGTATGCTAGGAGGTCACTTTAAACGTGTGCCTCTTCACAAAAATTAAATAAAAAACCTAAAACGTATCCCTTCTGCGTGAATGCAGTGGATAATGAAATATGGAAGTTGATAGTGGAGAAGCTGAAGTCGTCCTTTTTTTCATAATGCTGAGTTGTTGTTAGCCATTTTAAATAAAACATTTAATTTTTCAATAAAATATTTAAGTACGAAGTAGATGTGGGAGACGTGTGTCTTATTTCAAGTAATTGGATTTTCAAGACTGTTTGAAGACATGAATACTAAAGACTTCGAAGATGTTGTCAATGAGAGTAACTCAAAATCTTTCTAATATCAGCTTCAAATGCTTATGAAGAGAATCAGATTTGGTGTCAAGCAGTAATTTTGAAATGATGATGACTATATACATGAATGAATATTTCTTTTTTTCATTTTTGTTGAAGCATTAACTGTTTATGATGTCAAAAAGTGAAGACTATCGTGGGGAATGGTCGTATTCATGAAATTGTGTCATGAAAAGACCATTGCAAAAAGCTGGACAACCTCACAAAGTTGTTGTATTTATGTATATTTTCATATATATTGTAATTAGGGATGGCAATCGAATGCAGAATTGCCAATCGGTTAACCGCAACACGTTCCTACCGATTAACCGGATAATCGTAATCAAATCATTACATTTGAAACATAGTTAATGTTTTAATTCTTAAGTTATCTCTGTTTATATGAACAAAAATACAATACAACACTCCAGTAATATTCTTCTTGTGTTGAATTAGAACAATAAATGCAATAAGTGTAAGAAGCAAACAAGGATTAAACATGCACAAGAATTCAAGAGCAATAAATTCGAAGTCCAGATTTCACACATTTATTCCTGACTTTCATAATTTTCAGAACTCATATATCGCCATTTGCCATTTTTATCGACGAAAACAATTGCTCAATATCAGCTGAGAAAGGAAGTTGAAGGGCGGCAGTTCAATGTTAAATCAAATGGTTCAAACAGCCAACAGTTCACACCACTCAACAGTAATCTTATTGTCATTTTTATGCCGACTAAAAAACACTATTGCCAGGGACAGGACGTCAAACAAGTAATTAGCACCTTTCTTCACGCTTCGCCTATTACAGGGATTTATCTCCAAATTAAACTAATTGATACATGAAAACTCAAACATGTCACTATCCAGAGCTTTTAAAAATGGATTGGGAAATTCGTGTAAGAGACATTCAAATAACACATTTTTATTAATTTTTTTTATTAACCGATTACGGATTTTGCAACCGATTACCACTGTTCCGACGAGTAACCGGTTAACCGATTAAAAATTGCCATCCCTAATTGTATACTGGTTATTTTATAAATAGAAACCACAAAGACTATTATGAGATGCCAAGAATTAATTTTTAAATAGACATGGATGAAATCTCGTAGACTCGTGATTGTCTGCTGTTTTGACAGATAGGGGAAATCCCAAGTTTGCACTGCTGATAAGATCTAAACGTCAGTAAGACATTGTTACAGTCGTTACTCTATTATAACCATGCTATCTACATATACGAATACTACTCCTATTTTAGTTAGTAAGTACCTTAGAATGTTAATTCAGCTTGTTTGATGTTATCCAGACTAAGTTTCAATCACTATACTATTTTTTTTTTACATTTTGATCAGGTTCACAAGTGCGATGCCTTTTTATTTGCTACACGTCCTGGACAGTCACCACTACGCTTTCATCGAAGCACTGCGACACACGTGGTATTATATATATGATAAAGCATGCTCTTTATATATAAACATGTCACGAGTGATAGCCCATTGTTGTATGTAATCTGAATCGTGTCTTCTGTGACGTGTTAGCTATTAGCAATTAGTGCTTTTCATGTCGTGTTCGCTATATTACAGTGTGTATGTCACGTGCATGTGTAATTGTTCCAAAAGTGCCAAGTATACCCCACCATTATGTAATATATGTAGCGCTTTCTCATCTTTTAGATAATGGTACGTACAATGTAATTTTGCTGTTTACGTAAATGCTGTGAACACGTGATCATGTGATCACTGATAAGACATAGATGTTTACTGGTGCTTTCTGTATCATTTCAACTTTAGAACTACTTGTATGTTGCATTTACTTTGAAAAATGTTTTTATGCCCCCCTGATCGATAGATCGGAGGAATATTGTTTTTATCCTGTCTGTCATTCTTTCTTTCTGTCTGAAACTTTAACATTGGCTATAACTTTTGAATGTAAGTACTAGGGCTTGATATTTCACATGTATGTTCCTTATGACAAGACCTTTCCGTGGAGTACCAAAATGTTTGACCTCCTGACCTGAAAGTTTGACCTACTTTTCAAAAACTTTAACCTTCGTTATAACTTTTAAATGGTAAGTACTAGGGCTTTGATATTTCACATATATTTTCTTATGACAAGACCCTTTCCGTGGGTACCAAATTTTTGACCTCCTGACCTTGAAGGTTTGACCTACTTTTCAAATACTTTAACCTTAGCTATAACCTTTGAATGGTAAGGACTAGGCTTTGATATTTCACTTGTATATCTTTATGATAAAATCTTGTTTTCAAAATCTTTAACATTGACCATTACTTTTGAATGCATGAGATAGGGCTTTGATATTTCACATGTGTATTCCTTATGACAAGCCCTTTATTGTACCAAATGTTTGGCCTTGACCTTGAACTTTGACCTACATTTTAAAAAACTTTAACATTGTTCATAACTTTTGAATGGTAAGGGATAGACCTTTCAATATCTTTCACATGCATAATCCTTCCGACTAGCCCCTTCCACTGGCCTGTGGAATACGGGGGCATTCGTGTTTCACAAACACAACATCTTATTTTGAAATGAACAAATTTGTCACAAAGTAATGACTGAGGCCTGAGAACCTTTAAATTAAATATGTCTTTTATTTCATATAAATCTCACAAATACATCTCATAACAATATCTCATCTTTCATCTCATTCATCATGTTAGAATATGCATTGTCATTCTGGTAAACTTGAACAGAACTGAATTCTGACAAAAAATGATAATTGTATACTTTTTTGCCATGATGATACTTTAAATGATGAAGTAATTTTTCAAATGAATTAGAAGTAGGCAGGCGACACATGTCTTCCCTGAAGATTACCACTAAGTTA
>CAJDSM010018109.1:61-10390 GCA_903981925.1 Ostrea lurida
AGGTAGGATAAATCCTGTTTTTTTGTATTCATATGGTTTGTGAAGAAGGATTGGACCATTTGCCGGGCATGCTATTTCTTCAAACGAATGGAAATCAACATGGCGAACTATGCCAAGTTTATTCTATCTAAAATTGCATGTTTAAAAAAAATAATACCAGAAAGCCCATTACAAATTCAGAGATGTAACTAAAGTTAACAATATTTTTCGAGGACTGAAAATCTAACTAACGCAAATTTCTTTGTTTTACAACTATCTAGATGTATTTCGTCAATCCCTGTCACGGGAATGTTGTATGTATAACACGTGTAGTACTTGATGTTTATCACATACGCCCAAGCACGTTGTCTACGTGCATGTGTATAATTGTTTAGGAATCCACATGGTTTTGATGTAGACTATGGAAATTATAAATCAAAGGGGAAAAAATAATGGCAAAAATAAGAGCCAAATATGAGCAATCAAACTTTCTGGTAAATGAACATTTACATATGTCAACCTTCCTACATATCAAGTTTCTTAAAAACAAATGCAATAGTTCAAAAGGTTGTGCTGACAAATTACTTATGAGGATTACGTTCAATTTCTAAGTCAAAGGCAATAACTCCCCATACTAAAGATCACCAATTCTAGTATTACACATACATATTGATCTCCTTGCAAACATGTCAAGTTTTCTAAAATAGGATCAGTAGTTTTAAGGAGTGTTGCACGGCACATAGACAGAAACAACGTATCTCCCACTATAGAGGGGGAGACATAACGAAAGTTTCAAAGCAATTTGTTTACTGGAAGCCGCCTTATCTGTAATAGGTTCTGGCCATCAATTAGGACCGTAAAATATCTTTTGGAAATTTTAATATGACGTCAGAAAATAAGCACTATGGCGACACAATCACGTCAAAAGTAAGGTTGATATTTGTGTTTCACATAATGTCTCAAACAGGGTAACGTTTATTTATCAATGGCATCACACAATTAAGAACGAAGCCTAATTTTGACTTACATTATATCATATATAAAATCAATATTACTGCAGTTACGCTTATTATCGCGAAACGGATTATTTGAAAGCGTGTGCATTACTTTTAAATTATTATCGTAATAATGATGTAAAATACCTTCTTTCTTATAATACAAAAAGCGAAGTAACATCGTATCTAATCAAAAAACATATTCAAAATCGAGTGTTGGGCAACACGGACCTCCCGAACAAGCGAAGTAAGGATCAGGTGGCCATGGAAGAAAAAGCTCCTCTGCTTAATTGCAACTTAACGTTACTTAAAAATAACTTACGAAAAAATAAGATTTTTAGCTCACTCTGACCGAAGGTTCAAGTGAGCTTTTCCTGATCACCTGTTTCCGTCGTCTGTCCGTTTGTACTGGTCTGTCGTCTGTCTTCCGTCTGTCGTTAATTATTCACATTTTCGACTTCTCAAGAAATGGCAAATTCAACATCTTGGTAACAAATCATCTTTTGTGAAGGGGTTCAAGTTTTTTCAAGAAGGACCAGGCCGCTTGAAAGGGAGATAATCCCCCAAAAATCAAAAATAGTGATGTCATTAAAAGTCTTTTCTCAGAAATACTGGGTCGAAAAGCTGAAATTAAATGGAAGCTTCCTGATTAGGGGAGATTCCAAGTTTTTTTCAATCAGACCCCCGGGGATACTATGGGGCACAACAGGGGATCAAAGTTTTACATATGATATATAGTGAACATTTTAAAAATCTTTCTCAAGAACACTGGGCCAGAAAAGTAAATTTATACGGAATCTTACCTAATATAGAGGAGATTCAAGTTTGTTCAAGTCATGACCCCGGGGTACGATGGGGTCACAATAGGGAATCAAAGTTTTTACATATGATAAATATAGTTGAAACTCTTTAAGAAAATCCTCTTCTCAGAACCAATGGGCAGACAAAGCTGAAAATTTATACGATTTCAATATAGAGGAGATTCCATTGTTTCAAGGTCATGACCCCCCGGGGTACGATGGGGTCACAATGGGGATCAAAGTTGACATATGATTATATAGTGTACTCTTTAAAATCTTCTTTCTTAAGAACACTGGGCAGGAAAGCTGAAATTTTATATGGAGCTCCTGATATAGGGGGGTTCCGTTTTTCAGAGTATTGACCCCGGGGTAGATGGGGCCCAAATAGGGGATAAAGTTTTTACATAATGATTTATGGGATACATCTTTAAAATTCCTTCTTCCTCAAGAACCACTGGCCAGGAAAGCTGAAATTTATTTGGAAGCTTCTAATATAGCAGGGAGATTTCAAGTTTATGTCAAGTAATGATCCGGGGGTAGGATGGCCACAATAGGAGGATCAATTTTTTAACATTGATTATATAGGGAAATATCTATTAAAATCTTCTTCTAGAACCACTGGGCAGGAAAGCTGAAAATTTATTGGAAGCTTCCTAATATAGAGGAGATTCAAGTTTGTTCAAGTCATACCCGGGGTAGATGGGGCCACAATAGGGGATAAAGTTTTACATATATATATAGGGAAAATCTTTAAATCTTCTTCTCAAGAACCATGTGCCAGGAAAAGCTAATTATATGGAAGCTTCTAATATAGAGGAATTCAAGTTTGTTTTTTCAAGTCATGAACCCCAGGGTACGGATGGGGCCACAATAGGGATCAGAAGTTGTTCAATATGATTTATGGGAAATCTTTTAAAAAATTTTTCTTGCTTCTTCAGAACCTATTGTTGCCATGGAACGCTGACATTATATGAAGCTTCCTGATATAGAGGAAATTTCAAGTTTGTTTTAAATCTGACCCCCGGGGGTACAATGGGCCACAATAGGGAAATCAAAATTTTACAATGATTTAATACGGGGAAATTTTAAAATTTCTCAAGAACCATTGACCAGAAATCTGAAATTTATTTGAAAGCTTCCTGATAAGTGGCAATTCAAGTTTAGTAACATCATGACCCCAGGGGTAATGGTGGGCCACATAGGGATCAAAGTTTTACTTTTGAATATTATTAAATTTCTCAAGACAAAAATACAACTTTACTTAAAGCTTCTGCATATGAGTGCGAGGGCCAGGTCACTCAGGTGAGCGATGTGGCCCATGGGTATCTTGTTCATGAGACGCACGGATTTTGCCGTAACACCAAAATAGAAACAGCACCGTAAAATGCAGTGTGACGTCATTCTAGAACGTCATGTAGTGGAAAATAAGAAATAACTTAGATTATAAGGTATAATGAATGTTGCTACCGGGAATGTCAAATGACCAAATCAAATTGAGTGTCGCAAGTAAAATTGAATTATTTTAAAATATTTTTGTCTTTTAAAATGTGGTCAGGGAATGAAGAAACCTGCAAAGCGAAAGAAGATTATGTTTTCAAACTGTTGAACCCAAACCTTCCTAAAATCATTATTAAGAACAATTCAACATGGATAGTTAAAATAATATTGTGATAAAAATAAGTTGGAATATTTAACGTTACCAAACGCTACCTGTTAAAGGCATTGTAGCGTCATAAAGGAAGTCATAACAAAGGCATTGTAAAACCATTCTTGTTATTTGAGCTGTCTCCTGAACCATGTAGACATGCAGTATATCCAATGCCTTATTTTAACAAGTAGTTAGCTCACTGTAATTGCGTGTGTAAGGGTGATCAAATCTATTTTTTATTCCAATGCTTTAAAGCGTTCGTATATATTGCTTTCAATCATGAACCAAAACTCCTATCATAAGCAATTGAACACTGAGTTAAACAAGACAGGATATATGCTTTTGTCGTAGGCTTTCAAAGTTCCTTCCATTGTGTTCAACTTTTGATTGATTGAACGCTGAATTTTTAATTAATGTCAATTAATGTCCTAGTGGGTATATTTTAATATCGCCTTTTCTGCAGCTGTTTTATGATGTTGTAGGATTTCTGTGGTGGTCAGCATTCGTACTTAGTTGAGATGAACTCACCGGAGGAAAATTCCTGGGTCATCAAATCTTTTCTTCTACCAGAAACTGGAGGTGATGGAATATTTTGGTTTTTTTTCTTATTTTAAGTTTTCATCTTGATGTTTAGAGTTCATCTAGAAATACTTGTGTATTTCCTTTAGAGTATTTGAGACTTGTTTCAATAATTGTAAGTTCCCATTTTTATATCTTTTCATCATGATTTGAAGTGTTTCAGAAACACTGGCATATGAAGTTGATTTAAAAATATTGGTATAATCCTTTTCAAATTCAAAATACAAAATTTATTAAACAACATTGATATATTTCCTTTTACTTTTAAAATGATGAAAATATACTGATATATTCCTTTTGATACTAACTCCACATTTGGTAATCGTACTTACACTCCTACCGCTCTTTCAAAACACGAAATTCTTCAAAAATCATGTTTCAGTTTTAAACATATTTAATATCCCGGTCAATGGGATGGAAGAATATTAACTACCATACTATACTGGATTCCAAAACTTCATATCACCCTTACAAAGATATATCGCTGGATCTAGCAAATGTTCCACCAAGTCCCAGTCTTTACTCCTCACAAAACTATTGGCAGTTGTCAAGGAGCAACTTCATACTTATTGTAAAACGGCATATGCCAGAAGTGGAGTAAATCAAATGTGGATTCTATAACTCTCTATACAACTTTTAGTAAATTTGAAATCCCAGAATCTTTCACACATCACCAAAATCAAAACATAAAAATGTTCGACACTCTACACGACCATCTAACACGATAAATTAAAGACAAGGCTTTGTAACATTATAGACAGTTGCTTCTTTAACAAAAAACTCCACTCTGATTCTACACACAAGTACTCTGAAAGTGATATTAAAGCAATGCTGGAGTTTCTCATTGACAACATCTTGGTAGTTTTCGGCAATCATGTCTTCCGACAGTTTGTTGGAATTCCAATGGGAACAAATTTTGCTCCTTCATTAGCTGACCTATCTTTATATTCTTATGAGACAGAATTCATTTAAAAGCTTCTACATGAAAAAAATAAATCTCTAGAGTTGGCGCTTAACCCGACATTTCGATATGTTGACGACGTTTTATCTATCAATAATAATTCTTTCCATTCATATGTCGATTTAAATTTCCACTAGAACTAGAAAATAAAGGGCACCACAGAGTCTTCCATGTCTGCTTTGTACTTGGATATTTTATTGAACATTGACATTAACGGCAAACTACTACTCAACTTTAAATGAACAAACAGGACTACTTTGGCTTCTCCATCGTCAACTTCCATATTTATGTACAATATTCCATCATCACCTGCATATGGTGTGTATGTTCTTCAACTTATTCGATATGCAAGAGCTTGTTCGGCGTATTATCAGTGTTTGAATCGAAGCAGGCTATTACAGACAAGTTGTTGTTGCATGAGTTTCAACAGTCACGTTCAAGGCACATTGTCGTTAAATCTAAGGTCGTTATAAAATTTAGTTTACCAATATAATCTACAATTGAGTCAAATGCTATCTGATCATTATCGGACGCAAAAGTATCAGTAAAATTACACCCTCAGTACATTTTGCGTCCAGTAAGGGATGTGTCTCATAACAACTTTAAGGCTTTTGTCACACACTGATTTGACTACGGATTGTTCTGTTTACCTGATAAAGACTATGGCTCACGGCGGGTGTGACCGGTCAACAGGGGATGCTTACTCCTCTTATGCACCTGATCCTACCTCTGGTAGGTTCAGGGGTCCGTGTTTGTCCAACTTTTGTTTTTGTATTCTATTTAGGACTTACGAGATTAATCACTTTTCGTCATCTTTACCTTTACATATTTGTAATTATACTTAAATTGTTTTGTATTCCATTTGAGACTCACTGTTCGTTATTGATGCTTTTATATACCCCCTTCATGATTTAGAAACTGGTATAGTGCCTTCCATAAGAAATACTTTCTTTTATGATTGTTTGGTATAGAAATACTGGTATATGCCCTTTCAGTTGTGAATTGATTAAAAAATACTTCTGTCTCCTTTTATGTTTAAAATTGATGTCGAATTGTTGGTATATTCGCTATGATGTTTCAAAGGTACTAGTATTTATCCATACCAATATTGTTCCCTTTTGTATTTGGATGTGATTTAGACATACTTGCACGTTTTCACTTTGTTATTACATGTAAGAGACAATTATACGACGATACCATATCCATGAAGATTGATGGACGTTGGATTTAAATTATCCCGCCGTATAGAGAGAGTGGTCAATGACACCTGGAGAGACAGACCTTAGAGTGAACAATGACATGTAATTAAGGTTGAATGCTATATCCTTTGATGCATTTTGGATTCAGTCTTTGGCACGCCAATCTCAGCTCTTCCAACTTTTGAATTACATGTTTCGGATTTTCAACATTTCCGTACGAAGAGACATAATTTGTAGAAATGCACATATGGTGCATCAAAATAAACATCAAGGAGAAAAGTAGAGGATATGTTTAACAATATTTTCAAACAAAACACTTTAAAATTCACTCTATTTCTTTAAAAGAATGCATTTTGGTAGATAGCAGTAGACAGTAGTTTGAAAAAAAAATAATAAAACCCCTGCTGGAATCAAACAGTGTTAACTTACTGAGCTTGACATTTAATTTTGAAATGAAATCATAAATAACCCTAATATTGATATTGTCATCCATTTTTCAAAAGGAAGACAGCCATTATGACAGTGAAGAGTAATACATTAATCCAGACGTACATTATCAGACACACTGACGCCGGACGGACAGGATGAATAAGTGTTCATATCATTATTTGAGTGTGTCCTAGCCAAGTATAAACAATTTTTATGAAAATAATCTTTTTTGCTATGCAATGTACATAATTTCCGTAGAATTGACGATGACTTTCAGGTCATATACATCTTATTGCCTGTCTCTGCCTCTTGAGTTCGGAGTATCATTGTTATCAAATATCATTTAACGTATTTTAGAGGAGGAACAGTGTCCAAAATTTTGGAGCTGTTCGGTATGGATTGGCGCAAAGTACCACGCCCCTTCCGGTACGTTTGTACTGAGTCACAGCGGCATGGAAATGATGATACCAGAATGGGCGAGTGACCAGCCTAACAACAAGACCGGAAACCAGGAGTGCGTCGCCATCATGCGATCTGGCACAGCAAACGACGCGGCATGCACTCAAAAGTTTCAATTCGTTTGTGAGGTGGACTGATGAGCATAGAATTTCTTGGATTTCTAGTTTGTTAATGGCATAAACTGACAAGAGTATGTTTGTAAATATAACCATTTTAATAATACTTAAAAGAAGAATGTGTTTCTCTATATTATAAAGTTACGTAATACGGTACGTCTTTATTTTTGGCCTATACCGTGGGGTTAAGGTGTTCCAAATGGAATTGACACGTAATATCAGTGTATTTAAATTAAAGACAAAAACTTTTCAAGCATTGTATGTCATGCCACGTGGGGAAATACCTTGCTTACCTGCTTACGTCAACATGCAAGTGACGCAGGTCTATTCTTATTCGCTAGACGTGTACTTGTTTATCACCACAGTAGAGGTGATTAATGCAATAAACAAATTTGTAGTTTGGGCTTGATGTGTCGATGTAGTATCAATACTAGGTAGCTACCATTATCTCTTTAGTTTAGGAAATAATTTATGTTGTTATTGATTAGGTCTGGGAAATAAAAACATAAAATAAAAAAAATTCTAACGCAAAGTGTTGTCTCACTTATCAACATAAAAAGTATTCGAATTCCTATAAATGACTTTGAAATCGGAACATCTTATTCATCACCCAGAGAAATATTGAAACCGCGGACATATATTGGGATGCCTAGAGGTTTGTAAGGAATTTGAATATGAAATGACCTTTTCTTTATATGAATTCCAGATTTTGTCATTATTTGAACACACTCATAGGTTTAAAAATTGTGGATACCTTCGTCACTAGTAAGTCGACCACGCAGAATGCTTTTATTATCCGTGTTGATACTCATTGCATATTCCTCATCTTTCATCTACATTTTAGTTCTGTAAAGTAATGCTAAAAATAACTGTAACAATTTCAATTTCGATTTAAAAATCTGCTATCGTGATGATTTCAATAAATGACCAAAACATTCGCGCACAACAACGTCTGGCTTACTTTCATTTTCTAAAGATCAGAAACATCATGACAAATCATATGGTAACCATATGATATATTTAGACTGACTTAATTCCGTATTTTTGACTTTCATGGAAAATATGTATTAAACAGAGTTGCAGAGCACTGATTTTAATGTCAAACACAAGATTAATTTCAGATTTAATTGATTGATTGATCAATATTGCTAAATATATTGAATATACGAAAACAATATTTTCTCGGAAATAAAAATGAATATTCCTCTTCATCTGACTTGTTTCTTTGTTAAAGTGTTATAGATATTATATTGTCATATTCAATGTATACAAACATAAAAAGGCAATGTTAACATTGTGTCAAACGTAATCATAATCCAAAAAAACATATACAAAATCGAGTGTAGGGCTACACGGACCTCCAACAAAAGCGAGGGTAGGATCAGATGCCATGGAGGAGTAAGCATCCTCTGCTGACCGGTCACACCCGCCGTGAGCTCGTAGTCGAAATATGGTAGTTTCGCATGTATCACAGAAGAAGCGACATGCATGTCCAGTTGAAACATCAAGGTTAACGTTGGTGAACCCTCCTTAACAAGGCCCTGTGTGTTTGTGACAAGTACGAAACCTGGAGTCAGTTCTTGGTTTGTCCGATAGATAGTCGACATGAAACAGAAGCAAAAGAATTGATCAATCAAGAGTGGAACCGTTTAAAAAAAAGAATATGCATTAATTTTGTATTTACATGAGACCAGGGTAGTAAAGAAGAGTCTACTTTGAATAACATAGATCAGATTAACGCTGTATGTAAAGACAAATATAATGAACAGTGAACGATCTCGTAAGTCCCAAATATAATACAAAACAAGAGTTGGGCAAACACGGACCCCTCGACACACCAGTGGTGGGATCATATGCCTAGGAGAAGTAAGCATCCCCTGTATCTGAGAGTAAAGAAACCACCATTCAGGACAATGACATGGAGATGTGCAAAGTTAAAAATTGGGTAGCAACTAATAAGCGCCCAGCCTTTTTCAGAAATCAAACATGAAAGCAGAATGATCAAATCCCTTTTGTCATAATAAAATAATTTGGAGATTAAAATGACTCTTTTTGCAGGGAATTTATTGGTAATAAAACGGTTTAGCACCAAAGCAAATTTCCCTTGTCGAAAGAAGAGATATTTTGAAAGAATGTCATAACTCCAGAATATCAGGCCATTTAGGTGCAAACAAAAAATTATAAGAATTTCGCCAAGCGATCGAAAGATATTCAGTGAGCATCACTGATCTTTCGGGTATGACCCCAACAAAAGGCGTTCCCTTGTTGTGGCAGGCACGTAAAATAACCCTCACTGCTACGACCCTAAGTGCAAAGCATAGGTCTACATTAATGGCTGAAGACGTCTCAGTATGAGTGAAAGATTATTAACGGAGCGTAGAAAAGGTTCAAAGCGGCGTCGGGTTCGAGACTCGTGACTCCCAGTTACAAAGTAAGCGCTATCTAAGTAGCATAATCTGTATTTTTACGAAAAAGTAAATCTTTCAGATTTTTTTCTATGTACACATTTAATAAAGTTATTCTTTCATACGTAATTACAAAGTTAAAAGTAAAAAGATACACAAGAACAACCGCACTTGTTCCTAATTATTTATGATATTACCAACCTATGATGAAAACAACAAAGTCGACTAGGGGTGTAGACATGCGCAGTGCTTGTATTATTGTATTTTTCTTTGATAACAATAGCATTACGTATTTAATAACAAGTCATAAGTACTGCATATGATGATATCTAATCATATATTTTTGCAATTACAGTTAGAAATACGTCCAAATATGCCATATACTGAACAAAAAAAGTTTAGCAACTTGTAATATTTAATATCGCATAATCAATATCACAATATGTGAGGAATTTGTATTTAGTATTTATGAATGTCTCCATCAAACAAAAAAGAAAACATGCCATAATAATTTCTAAATCAACTTTTCAAACGAAAAGATGCCACAGGAAAAAAACAAGGGTAAGGTATGAAAATCCACGTTCTTCGATGCTTTGTATGGCCTCCATTAGCAGCTACCACAGCCAAACATCGACGTCTCATGCTTCTGATGAGGTTTCAGAGCTCGTGTATTGTGATTTGGTTCCATTGTCGTTGAAGCGCTCTACTCAAATCGGCTACGTTGTAGACGTTATGTCGCTCTCTCACACGTCGACGAAA
>CAJDSM010018109.1:10415-34204 GCA_903981925.1 Ostrea lurida
CCAGAAGCAAAAGAATTGATTCAATTAAGAGTTGAACGTTAAAAAAAAGAATATGCATTAATTTTTGTATTTACATGAGACCAGGTAGTTAAAGAAGAGTCTTACTTTGACATATACATAGATCAGATTAAACGCTGTATGTAAAAGCAAATATACATTGAACACGTGACACGAATCTCGTAAGGTTCCCAAATATAATGCACAGAAACAAGAGTTGGGGCAAAACACGGACCCCTCGACACACAGTGGGTATCTACTGCCTATGGAGAAGTAAGCATCCCCTGTATCTGAGAGTAAAGAAACCACCATTCAGGACAATGGACATGGAGATGTGCAAAGTTCTAAAATGGGTAGAAACTTTAATAAGCGCCCAGCCTTTTTCAGAAATCAAACATTGAAAGCAGCAATGCATCAAATTCCCTTTTGTCATAATAAAATAATTTGGAGATTAAATACCTCTTTTTGCAGGGAATTTATTGTGGTCAATAAAACGGTTTAGCACCAAAGCAAATTTTCCCTTTGTCGAAAGAAGAGATATTTTGAAAGAAGTATTCATAACTCCAGGAATATCAGGCCATTTATGTGCAAACAAGAAAAATTTATGACAGAATTTCGCCAAGCCGATCGAAAGATATTCAGTGAGCATCACTTGATCTTCTACGCGGTATGACCCCAACAAAATGTGCGTTCCTCTTGTTGTGCGCAGGCACTTAAATAAACCCTCATGCTAGACCCTAAGTGCAAAGCATAGGTCTACATAAATGGCTGCTAAGACGTCTCAGTATTGAGGAAAGTATATTAACGGAGCGTAGAAAAGGTTCAAAGCGGCTCGGGTTCGAAGACTCTGACTCCATGTTACAAAAGTAAGCGCTATCTAAGTAGCATAATCTGTATTTTACAGAAAAAGAAATCTTTCAGATTTTTTTCTATGTACACATTCTACATAAAAGTTATTCTTTCATACGTAATTCCAAGATTAAAAGTAAAAAAGATACACAAGAACCAACGCTACTTGTTCCTAATTATTCTATGATATTACCAACCTATTGATAAAACAACAAAGTCGACTAGGGCTGTAGACATGCGCAGTGGCTTGTATTATTGTATTTTTCTTTGATAACAATAGCATACGTATTTAATAACAAGTCATAAGTATTGCATAGATATTCTTAATCAGTATATTTCTTGCAATTAACAGTTTTAGAATACGTCAAAATATGCATATACTGAACAAAAAAAGTTTTAGCAACTTGTAATATTAATATCGCATAATCAAGTAGTCACATATGTGAGGAATTTGTATTTAGTATTTATGAATGGTCTCTCACTCAAAAACAAAAAAGAAAAATACCATAATAATTTCTAAATCAACTTTTCAAACGAAAAGATGTGCCACAGGAAAAAACAAGGGTAGGTATGAAAATCCATCTCTTCCGATGCTTTGTTATGGCCTCCATTAGCAGCTACCAAGCCAAACATCGACGTCTCATGCTTCTGATGAGTTTCAGAGCTCGTTGTTATTGTGATTTGGTTCCATTGTCGTTGAAGAGCGCTTCTACTCAATCGGCTACGTTGTTAGACGTTATGTCGCTCTCTCACACGTCGACGAAAAATGTCCCACACATGCTCAATTGGTGATAAATCAGGTGATCTTGCGGCCATTCCAGTACCGTTTGATATTGTTTGCTCGTAAAACGTCCCTGGTGCGTCGCGTGGTATGCGTTCGAGTGTTATCTGTGTTTCATAACCATTGTTAAGCCGTTTTTCACACACTGATTTGACTACGGACTGTTCCGTTTACCTGATCCGAGACTATGGGTCACGCGCGGTCGTGACCGATCAACAGGGATGCTTACTCCGTCCTAGGCAACCTGATCCCACCTCTGGTGTGTCCAGGGGTCCGTGATTGCCCAACTCTTGTTTTGTTATTATATTTATAGGACTTACGAGATTGATCACTGTTCGTTATCTTTGCCTTTACATCCTGTTGAAATATGGTAACTTGACCGTAGTTCTAAAACGGCACAACTACAGGAACTACAATTTATGCACAATAACGCTGTGAATTCAGATTTCCATTTACTATGAAAAGGCATGTTTTCCCATAAAAACTGATTACACCCCAAACCATGACACTACCACCACAATAGCGATCACGTTGAATGACGTTTTCGGGATGAAACCGCTTATTTCGTCGTCTCCAAACACGAGCGGGTCCATCTGCAAAATCCACGTTAAAACGAGACTCGTCAGCAAACAAAACTATAGTACATTGCCGCCGAGTCCAGCGAAGATGGGTGGTTGCCCAGGCAACACGAGTTTGACGATGACGTTCAGTCAAAGGGACCGCAACTAGAGGTCTCCCAGCGCGTAGATTAGCAGTCGGTAACCTGTTTCTCACACCCTGAGCACTCATCCTCACTCCAGACGCCCGATGTAACTCATTGGCGACTTTGAGTGCAGACATGAAGCGGTTACGTCTCGACGTCGTAACAATAAATCTGTCTTGGCGAACCGTTGTTTTCCGTAGACGCCCAAGACGTTGACGGTCGCTGACTTGTCCTGTTACTCAAAATTCGACTGATAGTTGAGGGATGAACATTAGATTGTCGCACTACACCCTGTTGATGACATACAGCGTTGATTACCCCGATAGCTCTGTTATGTTCATTTTCAAAGATTCGTGGACGTTTACCTATTTGAATTTTCTGGAAACTTTCAGCGGATTTTTTTTTTTTGGGGTGGTTTTTTTTTTTTTGTGTACGCGTGTTCAAAATGATACCCATGTGGATGTTTGCTTTGGAATCACGTGCAATCAATCGTGTCCAATTGTTTAGCAAAAATTGTAAAACGCCAACCCATGACGTTCACGTGACGCATATTGTGCTGATCACTCATGTATTGCTTTCTCTGCGTGTTAGAGTATCAAAAATATATAATAAGAAAGCTTTTAAGATAATGGAGACAAAACTACCTACATTCAAATGAAGTTGCTAAAAAAATTTAATATATTTACAACAAACATTTCAAGGGTGAATTTGAATTCAAATCGGAGAACGCGTCACTATGATGTTCATTATCTGTCCATTTATAGAACTGCCACGTTGTAGACACGTCGTCTTTTTGAGGATTATTTCTAGCTTGTTGTTTACATTTTGACGGGGCAGAATTTGTGACTCACATTTTTACCGTTTATATATTTGATTTCCTTAAAGAAACCACAGTGTAATGAAATTCAGAAGATACAGATTATGCTACTTTAAGCTATCAATTTGATGTATAACGAAAATAAATAAATGCTGTGTATATCGACCCATTCTCTTGTAATATGCAGGTCTTTGCGTTTTTAAAGTTAGCGCTAAAATCTACGCTGATACACATCGGAGATTCCAGGCGTATGCCGTCAATACACAAGTATAACGCTTGTGTAGTTTCCTATCACGGAATACCAAATAACCAGCATTGAACCGGTGACATATTAATTGATGTCTTTGATTAACGTGTACGCGGCTGGTTGGTGACCTTATTGGTGCAGAAATAAACATCAAAGTTTACGCCGGTCCCGTTATCGTAGTCTTCCTATTTGAAATCTGGTGAGGTTAGCCTCCATTATGTTTTACACAGTGTCGCGCGGGCGCTTTACCATTGCGTACTCCTGTTATCAAAATCATCGTTCACCGCCGTGACTTCGATTCTGCAACGTGATTCCGAGCAATTATATGATCCTCTCTGTTGTAGTGTAGATCCTTCTGCATTAAGCCAACGCTCCATCATCTCTCTAATAATAGTGTGTGCCATATTGACTCACTCGGCACTCATCTATTGTACTCTATTATTGCTGCTTATCTTACAAGTGTATGTCGTTCCCGACTTCGAATTTGCAACATTGGTAAAATCCAAACTCGGTTACCCAACTTTGGTGCTTCTTACTCTTTTCCTCCGGGTCTTCTCTTTCGGCTCCACCAAAAGAACGTGAGTCATGTGTGTTAGTACGTCAGGATGTACTTTTGTTAACACTGGATTCGGTATTAAATAGTATACCGGGCACCATTACACATTCACCGCGACTTGGGTCGGACACGCCAGTGATAGCTGTGCACGGAACTGAGCTGCGATTAAAGTTAGTTACGTTGCACTCGGTACCAGTTTTCAGCCACCAATTTATTAAGCTAATCGTAAATGCATCTCCACTATGTTCTCTGTGATCTACACTCCTCGGTTTGAGCCATGTTTGTACACATTACGTGATATGGACTCCCCGTCGTACTTGGATATTTGTACCCCCCCCCTGCTGTATATATATATACCCGCCCTCATGCGACTCTTACGCGATCGACATTCTACGCTCCTATAGTCACACATATATTCTTGACGGTATTTTTGTAATATATATCTCAATCACAGATACACTGGTGCTCATAGTGATAATATTCAGGTAACTTTATCTTCGGAGCTGGGTTTTTGTTTCATAGGCCAGAAAGGAAATTACAGGCCCAACGAAAAGTGTATTTGGTGGCAGTTTAAAAATCTGAATGAAATACTGAAACCTCGAGGCACGTTACACTCTTTTTGGGTGGTGGGAGTGTCTAAAAAATGTACGCCTATTTAAGCACTGTAACATAGAGTTAGGGTTCATTTTCTTATTGCTTTGCGAATGTAGGGTAGATTTACATTGATGATAAATACTTCTGTCACATGATGCATTTGATGTTTTAATCAGGATTTGTCTTATGGATCTTATCACAACTTGTAATGGTGTCATTCTTACATGAACATGGTACAGTTGAGTTACAAATTACCTACGATAACTTTGATATTACCGTTTATTAATTCATTGATTTTCTTTTCTTCTCTGTTCCAGTGATCTACCTTAGGCTTCTCTCACTGTCTCCGAGAAAAAAAATATCAAATCATTTAAACAGAAGTTATCAATTAAAAAAAAACCAGAACCAGACACCCAAAACACTTCCAATAATTAAGATGGAGTATTGTTAAATATATATTTATAGCGTGGCTGATCGACATATGCAATGATTGAAGTGCAGTAAGAAATACGAACAAAGGAATTTTTAAATTTAAGTTTTACATTAAATAGAATCGTATGATGCTTGAAAGGAACTCTACCGAAAAAGTAAGATTTCTTTCGGTATCTACCCTTAGATACCTGATAAAGGAGCAGTAATTTTGTGGAATGCTTTCTTTTCGATTTCTTTAGAATATTGTGTGTTGCTCTACACTTTGTGTGTACCTGACTACACGGGCAAACGGAGGACAGTGCGGATTAGGTCTAGATAGACCATGCATATGAGGCGTGACATCACAGTGAACATGAAATATTTTGACAACATACAAGGAACGGATTTCCCCAATGTGTTCAGAATTGTCTCTCTTATTTATGTAGTCTTTGGAGACCAGGTTTCCAACACATCCGTAGGTATTCCTATGGGCACTAATTGTGCCCCCTTTATGGCAGACTTATTTTTTGTATTCATATAAAGCAGAATTTGTACAGAAACTGTTACCGGATAAGAACAACAAAAACTTGCCGTGTACTTCAACCTTACATATAGGTATAAAGATGATGTGCTATCAATTAACAATCATCATTTTCACAATTATGTCCATTTGATGTATCCGAGGAAACTCGACATAAAGGACACCACAGAATCTGACATATCTGCTTCATATTTGGATATTTTACTTACATTGACTCTAATGGCAGACTGACAACTACATTATATGAAAGCGTGATGACTTTGGACTTTGCAATCGTCAACTTCCTTTTCATGTAGTAAATATACCACTATCACCTGCTTATGGTGTGTATATCTCCCAGTTGATTCGATACGCAAGAGCATGCTTGCGTATGCGGACTTTTTAAAGCGAGGCCACACTACTAACAAAAAAGTTGATGCTGCAGGGTTTAACGAATCCGTTTAAAGTCATCATTTTCGCAAATCTTACGGTCGTATATGACCTTGTTTCGATTCAAATTATCACTAAGTCTTATGTTGACTGATTTGTTTCTACCCTTTGTTAGACTGTCATTTCCTACTAGATTTGATACGGGTAATCCCGTTTACTTTATTTCGACTAAGGGCTCACGGCGGGTGTGACCGGTCAGCAAGAGGATGCTTACTCCTCCATGTGCACCTGATCCACCTTCGCTTTTGTCGGAGGTCCGTGTTGCCCTACACACTCGATTTGTATATGTTTTTTGGATATGATTACGTTTGACACAATGTTAACTTCGCCTTTTTGTATTCACGTGAGTGTGCCGCCTTTTGTACAGTTAAAACCTTGTTATCTGTACCCTCCTAAAGTGTCATTCTCAACGATAAATGGTCCTCAACAGCACAGAGAGGAGTCGAATCTGGGAATACTGGAAAAATAATGATGGTAATATGTTTATTTTATTTGGTTCCCTATCGACTAAGTCAAAGTGAACTTTAACTTTATACTCCGTCCGTCCGTCTGTCTGTTAAAGCAGATTGTTTTGTCTCAGACGACAATATCGCTCTGTCATTGGTTGAAACGCGTCATGCGAATGTCATTTATTAATACTTATTATGTTTCATACTGACTGTATATGGAAATACGTCGGATTAATATGATAACGACTATTTCCGTAGAAGTTGTATCGAAACCTAAATAATTTTTGTTCTTGATTTGAGGACCAAATATAGATGGCATAGTAGGGTGAAAAGTTAGTTTCAATGCTAAACAAGACGTAACGGTCGCCATATTGCAGTTTAAATTCTGCTACTCTTCGTCTAAAGAAAGTTAGACGGCATTCACGTGACGCGTTTCAACCGATGATAAAGCGACATTGCAAAACAAATTTCTTTAGACGGCTAATAACACCATCAAGACGGCAACATGAAAGATGTTTCGGCGTTTTATTAGTGACACAAAGTTTTACTATACAGTGTCGTCTATATTTGGTCCTCAACAAATCAAAACACTCATTGGTTTGGTTACTGACTGTCTACGACAATGTGTCGGGTTGTTCATAGAGTCGATAGAAGCCTCGACAATATCTGCACACTTATTTTGCTGTTACAGAGATCTATTTCATGAGAGTGATCACTGCTTCTTATCTTAACCCTTTTCATCCAATACTTCTCTTTCTCAGAGCAAATTACCCACCAAATTGGAACTTGGTTTTGGCCTTTGATTTTTCACAAAGTCGTGGTCCTTAGCTTCGAATAGAGTAATGGATTATCAGTTTTTCGGACTTTCTGCTGTGCTTGCAGATATTGATTTGGTACATTGTTTTGCAAACACAAATCATAGATCAAGTTCAAATCTATTGTCGGTCCGTTACTTTTTTCACCAAGTTATCCCCGTTGATTACATGTACATGCGTCAACAAACGAAAACTCATTGGAAGCTATGAGTTTTCAGCTCGTTTGGAGCCTTAATGAATATGTAAAATGGCGAAGTAACAAAGTATCAAACGTAATCATAGTCCAAAAAACACATACAAAATCGACTGTAGTGCAAGACGAACCTTCGACGAAAGCGAAGGCAGGACCAGGTGCCATGGAGGAGTAAGCATCCTCTGCTGACCGGTCACACATATTTGAAGGTACAAAAATGTATATTTGTACACCTATGTAAGGAATTTTTAGACATTGGATTTGTGGCTCGGAGACACAGGAATACAACATATAATACCTAAACCGTGCGCATATTTTTATAAGGGTGGAAATATTGAGTAAGAGGGAAGTTTTGCTTAGGAGGATTCGACACTTTTGAAGCAATGAAACACAATATAAATTTGTTTTGGTTAAGGTTACTCACTGCAATTGGCCCCCTACCTCCTAATAATTCGCCTTCAAAATGTTGTTGGATTTAAACATTCGTTGCATTCTTGATTTATTTATACAGAGAGGGGATATGCATATCACCCTTACTACACATAATACGGTTTATTGATAGAATTTCAAAGGCGCGGGGTCTGACAGATGTGCTTCGTGTTTGGATGTTTTACTTGATATTGACTCTGGTGGCGGACTGACGGCTGCATTGTGTGATAGGCGTGGTGACTTTGGCTTTGCGGTTGTCGGCTTTCCTTTTTTGTGTGGTGGTGTGCCACTGTCGCCTGCTTGTGGTGTGTATGTCTCTCAGTTGATTCGATGCGCGGGGGCATGCCATGCGTATGATGATTTTTTAGGGCGAGGCCGGCTGCTAGCCAAAGGGTTGATGTTGCGGGGTTGTGGCGGGTCTCGTTTGGGGTCATCATTTCGCGGATTCTGCGGTCGCTGTGGTGGCCTTGTTTGTGATTGCAAAGTGTCGCTGGGTCATATGTTGACTGATTTGTTTCATACCATTTGTTAGTCTGTTATTTTCATACTGGATTTAACGACGGGTAACCTCGTTTACTTTGTTTCGACTGCGGGCTCGCGGCGGGTGTGGCCGGTCGGCGGAGGATGCTTGCTCCTCCATGGCACCTGATCCTGCCTTCGCTTTCGTCGAGGGTCCGTGTTGCCCTGCACTCGATTTTGTATGTGTTTTTTGGACTGTGATTGCGTTTCATACTTTGTTACTTCGCCATTTTATATTCATCTGTTCATGCTTTCGCTTCGCCATATTTGTTAAATTTGCGAAGTCATATGATCGTGTATATTTAAAAATGAGATGTTAACTATTCTGCAGCATTTGAATAATAGCTTTATTTCTTTTCAATTCGATCGAATTGTCTTGAAGAAAATATATATAACTTTTCACATTTATATATATGATAGTATTCTCCGTGTGTAAAGCTTTAATGGAGTTAAAACGTTTGCTTGATTGTCAAGTGATGACTACTAGCAAATGAAATAATTTCTTTTAAAAACTCATTATTGATTTGGCATGGTAGTTCAAAGTGGTTACTAGGATAAATCAATATATCAAATAATAGACTCTAGTGAAATATGATCCCTGTGGATCCGGGTTAAAAATAGGCCTAAATATCGCTGGTAATTCTCGACCAGGACGTAAAACAACATACAATCAACCATTACCCTTTTCTGATATTTTCATATACAATGTTACATCGTAAAAAAAAAAAACGTAACACCAATATCCATTTCGTTTAGTGTGAGGAAACAGTACATGCGTTGGGAAACTTTGATAACTATAGTTTTCACGGGCGGATAAATCCGGGGTTTTTTTGGGTTTTTTTGTATTTAATTGTAGCTTGTGAAGAGGGTTGGACCACATTTGCCGGACATTGCTATTTCTTCAACGAACGGAAATCAACATGGGACTATGCTGAGGTATATATTATGTACACCATGCATGTATTGAAAAAAAATTAATACCAAGAAAGTCATTCACAACAGACACGTAACCAAAGTTGACAATATTTTTCGAGGACTGAAAATCTTTAATGTTACCTTAAGTACATGCAAAATTTGCTTTGTTTTACAACATGCTGTCTAGATGATTTCATAGTTTCCTAAAAATCGGATCAGTAGTTTCAAAGGAATTGCACTGACAAGGTTTTCTGATGAGGACCTTTAGTAAATTTATATGTTCAAAGGGGTAAAACTCCCTGGCCACAAAAAATAGCAATCAAAACTTCCTTGTAAAATGCACAACTACATACGACTTATCATTGAGTCAAATGCTGTCTGATGTGTTTCATAACCATTGTTAGGCCGTTTTTCACACACTGATTTGACTACGGATTGTTCCGTTTACCTGATCAAGACTATGGGCTCAGGGCGGGTGTGACCGGTCAACAGGGGATGCTTACTCCTCCTAGGCACCTGTTCCCACCTCTGGAGTGTCCAGGGTCCCGTGATTGCCCAACTCTTGTTTTTGTATTCTATTTAGGACTTACGAGATTGATCACTGTTTGTTATCTTTGCCTTTACATGGTAGCCTTCCTTCATATAAAGTTTCTTAAAATGGAAACAATAGTTCAAAGATTTTGTGCTGCCAAGGTTACTTATGAGGATTTACGTTAGACTGGATTGCCTGCCCTTGATTTCAAACGCTCCGCTAGGAATTTCAAGGACAGGTAACCACCACCGCCATGACAGTAGGAAAACCTACTGCCGTTTCGCGCATAGCAAGTGCGCATCCTAAAAATAAACTGAATCTTCGGCTTGAAATGGCGGATCAAGAATGTATACAAACCATGTTATCATAATACCATTATGTACAGTGAACATTGCACTAATACACTAACTGCACAGCAAATTAACTGAACATTCTAAAACACGTTTATGTATACTGATGATATGTTTTACTTGGAATTAAACGACTGCATTGTGCTCTATAATCAGGCGCCTTATCAGGTCAGCTGTATTCTAATCCAAGCAATTTAAATTGATTTAAATAATGCTGAAGTCGAACATCGAACTTCTTTAGCTCAAACGCCACTGAGGATACCTTTCTAAATATAGTTCATCTCATCACTTCTATTGCCCGTGACGCAAAACATGGCTGGTGGTTACCTGTCGTTGATTTAGCGTGGCGCCTTATCATCGACAGCGTACCAGTCTAGATTTACGTCGAATTTTTAAGGTCAAATCAGCATAACTCCAACCGATACTAAGGAACCAAAATTGTCTACTAATATGCACATCGTCCTTGTAACATGTCAGGATTTCTGAAAATCGGATCAGTACTTTCAGAGGCGTTGCGCTGACAAACTTTGTGAAGGACACACGGACAGGTCAAAGCAACATATTTCCCCACGAAAGTGGGGGCGACATGACAGCAAGTTAAAAGGAATTTGTTTACTGGAAGCGCTTTTTCCCTGTCTATATGGCTCTTCAAGCAGTTTAGAAGTACATAATTTCTTTTGGAATGTCTTTTAATGGGATATGATTGTGACGTTTTTGAAGTCACTGCGCAACTCGAATTCTAATGCAATTGTTCTGTAATATGTATTTTGATTGGTTAATACACGAGATTTGAGTTGATTAAATAAGCGTTAACGTGATGGGAAGCTTTCTATTGTGACGTCACAATACCGTGACGCAAAAACATAACATCAAGCATAAACATTTTTCGTACCAAAATAGCAAAACAAATATATAAACATCAAGCAAAATTGCATTTCTAGAATGGGAATAACTACCTTCTCATTTGTGACGCCATGTTTACGTTGATAATAAACAGAGCTTGACTGATGCCGCGGTAGATCTACTGCATTAAAAAATATGGATTTCAGTCGGAAGATTTGTTGTTATATATTTCAAAAATTATGGTAAAAAAAAATTATGATTCAAATAAAATAATTGAATTAAAATTTTTCGCCCGGGATTTTTAGCCTGAACACTTTTTTTAAACATATTGTTTATAGGCTTAGGATGGGGGGGGGGGGCAAATTCTAAATGTGACAAACAAACAAGCCCATTTACATTTGTAGTTGGCTCCGCTCGCGTGTAGACCCACTATCTGCACTTGCCAGTTATTTCTATGAGAATACAATCAGCAACTTACAAAATGATACACAGCTGGGGAATAAGTGTTGATACAAATTAATTTGGTCCATTTCACTGAGAATATTAGTACAATTAATTCAGAAACCATGCGTCACTCTAATTTAAAAGTTATTGTAAAATATTGGAGCATTTGAATATTCCGATACCATGCATTGGAACACGCATAATATTTAGGAAGCAACATACCCTTTATATCGGAGTTTTAATTTAAAAAAATATTTCCTCGCTGTGTCTGCAGGTCGGTAATGTAGTTTTGATACAAGTAAAACCGTAGACGAAGAAAATGCTTTCAAGTTGATGATGAAATGAATTACCGGAGAGTGCTAATTTTCTCTGGCAATTTGGACCTTGACAAGACACCAAAATAGGTAATATTATCAGTATATGATAAATTTTTGCTGATTATTCGACTATTTTTTTTTAGTCGAAAGTCGATGTTATCGAAGACTATTCGAATAGTCGAATATTCGTTGACATCCCTACAATTTTATGCTCAGATTAATGTTTTCGGGGAAACAGAGGAATTCGGGCTAGAGTACTTACATTTGTTTGTTTGTTATCTGGAAAAAATAATATTTGCATATCAATTGCTTCTAATTGAAATACCGAAGTATTGATATCTTTAACATTTAACTTTTGCCTTTTCTTTGTGGGGAATATATCATGATCTGTTAGTAGTAGTTTAGATGTGAAATTTTGAAGATCTCAAATTAACTGTTCGTCGATTAATACTTTTGTATTGAACTCACTAACATACAATATTTTTTGTTAGTTCAGTAGCTCATAGATACCCATCTACCATCTTAACTCATAGTAAATAATAAGAAAATCTTGTTACAGCAGCATATATTTTGACCATTTTTTCTTGAAAACTCTATCCTCAAATGACCATTTTTTAGAGGGTACTGAGGAATTCGGATTAAATTTTTGGGTAATTTGTCTTGGAGTTACATGAAAAAATATTTTCACATCATATGTCTGCACATATACTACTTGTATGATGGCCATTAGAAATATTCAAATTATACCAATGTGTTTGCTGTACATATCTTTGGATCTCCAACTGCTAAATTTTAGCGTTGGTGCATTTTCAACATTACTAGGTTCAAGGGGTTGTTTCCATGGAAACCGAATTCACTAAACATATGTAAAATTGTCATATTTCAAACAGGCGAGTCCTTTTTCATGATAAATATATAGATTTTAGGAAAATCTTGTTACTTTCATATCAGCATCATATCCCCTTAATATGACGTCAGTTAAAACAGGCATTATGACGTCACAATAACGTTAAAAGGTAGCGTTTTGGTATCTACGATTTCACAATATTGGCTAAAACAGTTTGATATTAATGACGTCACAATACTTAAAGGACGAAGCTAATTTTGACCTAGAATATATGATAATAATTCAAGATCTAACTTGGTGTAGTTTACGCTTTATTATCCGCGAAGCTGATTATTTGAAGAGTAAACGACATTTAAAAAAAAAATATTACTGTATAACCTAGGTAAAAATTACATTCATTCCTTATAAATCAATTCAGGAAATTGCACATAACGTTATTACGAGAAAATTCAGATTTCTCTTGAGACGGACGAATTTTGCAGTAACAACAAAATAGAAATAATACCATCAAATGAATTATGACATCATTTCAGAACGTCAAGTAGTGAGGAAACAAGAAGTGACGTAGATTATACGGTATCGTGAATGCTACTAAAGTCAAATGAACCAATGATATTGACTGTCACAAGTAAAATTGATTTATTTTAAAATGTTTCTGTCTTTTATAATAAGGTCAGGGAATGAAATAACCGCAAAGCGAAAGAGGAACTGTTGAAAACAAACCTTCATAAAAAAAATAATTATTTAGCAATATAATATGAATCTTTAAAACAATATTTTTATAAAATAAGTTGGAATTATTAACGTTACCAAACGCTACCTGTTAAAGTTATGGTGATGTCATAAAGGGCTCATCTAAATGAAGTGATAACAAAGGCGTTGCAAATATAAATTTGCGAAGTAAACATTGTGTTAAGGAGTATGAAACGTTCGTCTTATCATAACTAAGTGACGCGTTTCCGCTTGAAACACGGTCTACTTTCGGTTTAACGTTTTAGTCGAGGAGAAAAGGTTAGGAACCACACAAAATTAGATTTATCGATTATATTCGCCTCCAACATTGAACCCGACTATTTACCAGTCTTCCTTCATATTTGATATATGGTCGGGTTCAATGTTGGAGGCGAATATAAACGATAAGTCTATACGAACCTAGTTTTAAACTTGGATTAATTAGTCAGTGGTGCTAATTCTAAGGGTATCCCAAGCTTTATTCAAAATAACAATTGAAAGTATGTTAGTAATAAAATGCCAACCTCTATATGTCCAGATAATGCCATAGATAAACTATAATCGAAATTTATTAAATTGTGATCAAAATGTTGCCTTGCTTTTTCATTCCTATACATTCAAGAAGGTAACTACTGTTAAAGGATATTTTATTACAAGGTTTTTGGAAAAAAAAATTATCATGTGTTCCTTTTTAACTTTATTCAATTTTTGGTTTGAAATAAATATATACTACGGTACCAATTTTAATGCACCAGATGCGCATTCGACAAATTATGTCTCTTCAGTGATGCTCAAACCGAAATGTTGGAATCCGAAAATGAAGTAAACTATAAAAGTGATCAATGTAGTGCCAAAAGATTGGGCCAAAAACTTCGAAGGATCAGAGCTATGCCTGAGGGAGATAATCCTTAATTTTGATATGAATTTCTAATTTTACCACTGCATTTAAATATCATTTTTAACATATGTGCTTCTCCATTACGTATATTCCAGTGGTTTTCCTGTCTGATATAAAAGACAATTTTCTGATCTTTTTGTCATGTTTTTCCTCAAAAATAAAATAATAGTACACTGAATAGAATTTTGTTTTCATTGTCTTCATCTACTATACATTTTTGCCTTAACTTTTCCATACATAGTGTGTATAATATGGAGGTTAGGACAAAATGTATTTTTTCCGTTTTTTTAAAACAAATCTAAAAACATTCCTAAAAATAAACAGTTGAAGGTATTGTGTTTAGGCTGTTGCCATCTTTCATCATAATTATGACTGAATTCAATAGGCAAAAATTGTCAAACGTTTCATTCCACCTTAAACGTATCAAAGAAACATATACACACAATCGAGTGCAGGGCAACACGAACCTCCGTCAAACGCGAAGGTAGGATCAGGTGCCATGGAACTACTCTTGTTATTTGAACTGTCTGATGAACTTTGTAGACATGCAGAATCTCCAGATGTATAAGTATTACATAATCTTAGCAAGTAGTTAGCTCACTGCAATTGTGTGTGTAAGAGTTGAAATTTCCTTTTTATTTTAATGCTTTAAAGCGTTTGTTTATATTGCTTTTAAAACCAAAATATATTATCATAAGCTACTGAACGCTGAGTTAAGCACGCCAGGTTATCTTTTATTGTGATAGGCGTTTAAAGTTCCTAATAATTTGTTCAAGCTTAATTTATTGAACGTTGATTTTTTTTTTTATTTTAGTGGGTATATTTTCACGATTAACGTCGCCTTTTCTACAACTGTTTTATGATGTTTTAGGCTTTCTGTAGTGATCAGGATTCCTACTTAGTTGAGATGAACTCACTCGAGGAAAATTCTTGGATCACCGAATCTTTCCTTCTACCTGAAACTGCAGGTGATGAAATATTTGTTTGTTTGTTTTAAGTTTTTTTTTCTTTATGCTTTTAGTTGATTTAGAAATACTTGTATCTTTCCTTTAGAGCATATGTTTCACATTTGTTATAGCATTTCATTATTTATTGCATTGGACATCAGGGACTAGATTCTCTCAAGCTAGATATCGAATATATTTGTCCTGCGCGGCAGGATCGATACTTAGTTTGTAGATTTTTATACATTAAAAACTTACAAATTCACTCAGTACTATATCAGCAGCCTTGGGGTAAGCCACTACGTTGCTATCAGTCTCTCATACACGCCTCTCGGCAATCGTTCGACCCACCGTACAGTGTTCTATAGGCCTACATGTCACCGTACTTCCGCATGATTGTTCCTGCTGCAGCTAGTCTGTATTATTTTTCTTCTGAATACTTGTGAGAATAATAGTTGCAGCCTAATATTAACGTACTACTTCTGACGAAATGTCCATGTCTGCTTTACAAGATAGCCTAAACTAAAAGTAAAATGTTTGTGGCGAGCATATTCCAAGCTTAGCGTGCGTTTGTTTACATTTTATACATCATCATAGCAATGAGAGCAAAAGTAAAAGATTGTTATGCTTTGATTCATTTTTGACAGTTTCTTTCAAACAATAACAAGCAAAAACACACAACATGTACTACTTTGCGTATTTATAATATAAAAACACATATATTCCCTATATTTGCCTATATTTACGACTTGCAAAAGTATGGAGACTCACTCGCGCTAAACATCACCACCAGAGTACACCCTTAATATGACGTAATAACATACATATAGTTCGCTTTTGTGTTTGAGTTCAATGTAGAAAAAAAATACTATTACTTTCAATACATTTCCTTACCTGTCTCTTGAATTTGGAGTATCATTTTTATCTTATATTATTTTACGTGTTTCAGAGAGAGAACAGTGTCCAAACGTTCTGTATGGATTGGCGCAACTTTCGACGCCTATTCCGGTATGTTTGTACTGAGTCATAGCGGCAGTCAAATGGTGATACCAGAATGGGGAAGTAAACAACCTAATATCCAAGGCGGAAACCAGGTGTGTGTCGTAATCATGCGATCTGGTGCAGCTAACGATAAAAGATGTGATAATATGTTTCAATTCGTTTGTGAGAAGGAATGAGGAGCACAGAATTCCCCGGAATTCTAGTTTGCAAATAACTGACATAAACTGAATACAGTATGTTTGCAATTATAATCATTTTGATACAAAAAGGCGAAGTTAACATTGTGTCAAACGTAATCATAATCCAAAAAAACACATACAAAATCGAGTGTATGGCAACACGGACCTCCGACAAAGGCGAAGGTAGGATCAGGTGCCATGGAGGAGTAAGCATCCTCTGCTGACCGGTCACACCCGCCGTGCTTAAAATAAGAATGTATTACTCTATATCATAAAGAAACGTAATATGTATTTATTGTCGACCTAGATAGTGGAATTGACACGTACTAGCAGTGTATTTGAATTAAAGAAAAAACTCTCCAAGCGTTGTATATATTGCCACGTGGGGATATTCCCTGCTTACCTGCTTACGTCATCGTACAAGTGACGCAGATCTATTTTTATCCGCTAATCGTTTATTTGTTTATCACCGCTGTACAGGTCATTAATGGGATCGTTGTGTTGATGTATTCCAGTGAATTATTTGTAGTGCTATTGCTGTCCTAACTGTATTTGAAGATTCTAAAAATAGCAAAGATAATGTACTTCGAATATGAATTGCCTTTAGAACAATTCCAGAACTTGTCAGTATTCGAACACATCCATAGGTTTAAAACAAAATATGGATTCCTTCGTCACTAGTAAGGCGACCTCGCAGAATGCATTTATTATCTGTGTTGATACTCATTAACATTCATCATCTGATGTTTCTTCTACACTTTTACACTTTAGTTCTATAAAGTAATGATATCTGCTTCATATTTGGATATTTTACTTAACATTGACTCTTATGGCAGACTGACAACTACATTATATGATAAGCGTGATGATTTTAACTTTGCAATCGTCAACTTTCCCTTTCTATGTAGTAACATACCACTATCACCTGCTTATATATCCCAGTTGATTCGATACGCAATAGCATGCCTACATCCCGGAAGACTTTGTTATTTTTCATAGGTTGGTAATATTATAGATGATTAGAAATAAGTGTTTTGTTCTTGTGTAAATTTTTACTTTCAATGTTGTAATTACGTATGAAAGCATAACTTTTTTAGATGTATACATAGAAAAAAATGTACACGATTTAATTCTTCGTATAAATACAGATTATGCTATTTTAACGTACGCTAGTTACTTATGTATCACAGAAATAGCGACATGCATGTCCAGGTCAAAAACTAAGAAGTTAAAATTCCATATTTATATGAATTCAAGAACAAAATCCGTCATGGCCCAGAAGTTAGTTCGGAGGGAAGACATCATAGTATATCCTGGGAGTTGTACAACATGCTTAAAGGTACGATTCACGATCTGGCTACAGTAACATACGTACTTTTAGACACTTTGGATATTTATTATGGAATTGATGTGGAAAAGGAAATTATTTCCCCACAAGTATCGCAATGCATGAAAATACTATATTTATAGGAGACATTTTGAGTCGTATCACAATTGTATTGTGAGCAAATTACTGGCAACATTGATTGCACATTTTTAGTGAGAATGGGCGACGAATATTCACATTCGGATAGAGCGATTTTACGAGAGGGGTGTAATCAGGTATAAATCATATACGGTGCCAATTTCGATGCCCCAGATGAACAATGTAGTGCCAAAGACTGGAACCAAATACTTCGAAGGATCAGAGCTATGTCTCAGGGATATTATCCTTAATTCTGATATACATTTCTAATTTTACCAATGCATTTAAATACATATCCGTATTTTCAAGCAACTGGACTCTGTAGAGACCTTCGAGGACTAACAGTCCACCAGTAAAGGCCTCGAGCGATTGTGGGAGGGGGTTGTCATTAGGTATCTGTTATACAACGTTTGACCACGTCACAAATGTGAGTTTATGCGCTATCCATCTAGCCTAAATGTCATCTTCACGGATGTCACATGAAAGAGAACTTTGAAACAATGAAGATGGGAGGTACCTCTTCTCCGATTGTACAATGGCATAAGAAACGCGTTCCTTGCATCGAAGATCTGTCGCAATAGCTGAGAGGACAACACTGAAGGTTCGGTATTTAGAAGTGTAAATCACGGGTCTTCCAGATATGGCCTTGATAGCCGGGGTCCCGTATTATGGGAACCCTCGCTGCCATGGCCCTGTGCACTAAACATAATTGCGCTACAAATATGTATCTCAGTTGATTCGATACGCAAGGGCATGCTCATGTTTTGTATAAAGTGAGGGCCAACTACTAACCAAAAAGTTGATGTTAGCAGGGTTATAACGAATCTCGTTTAAAGTAATAATTTTGCAAATTCTACGGTCGCTATAATGACCTTGTTGCGATTTCAAATGATCACTAAGTCATATGTTGACTGATTTCGTTCATACCCTTTGTTAGACTGTCATTTTCGTACTGGATTTGATGACGGGTAACCCCGTTTACTTTGTTTCGACTACGGGCTCACGGCGGGTGTGACCAGTCAGCAGAGGATGCTTACTCCTCCTTGGCACCTGATACTGCCTTCGCTTTGTCGAGGTCCGTGTTGCCCTACACTCGATTTTGTATTTTGAGTTTTTTTGGGAAGGGGGATTATGATTACGTTTATTACATTGTTGCTTCGCCATTTTATATCTTCACCCATATCTGGTGACGTCTCGATACGAGTGTGAAAAAAAATATTGACGTGACGTAAAATAGAGAAATGTATCGGATATGGCGCATCAGTTCTGTTTGTGTAGTGTTTGGTTGTACGTATGGGCACGACAAGCACAAAGCCTGGAGATAGCCTACATGACCCAAAAATTGGCGGAAAGAGAAGTAAAAATCATTTTATAACGTCAAAACGAGGCTTACCAAAATTCTGGTATAATATTTTAATTTGATTGGCTGATCCACAGTCCAAAATAACGACTATCGAAGAAAGATGTAATACATTGCCCTACTCTCGATTTTGTATGTGTTTTTTGGGACTATGATTACGTTTGATACTTTGTTACTCCGCCATTTTTATTGAAAGTGGCCTTTAAGTGTGATGATTTACAAGTAGAGCGTTATCAATCAAGAGTGGAATCATTTTTTTTATATTTACATGTGGCCGAATATATTTCTCATCGCCTAGTTAGTACCCAGAGGAAACAAATATTTGAATCAATGTACACATTTGAACTTTATTCAACAAATTAAACAAATTAAACATTCTTAATCGATGTATGTATAGATTTTCGATTGCATTTCTCGTAAATCGTACTCAATGTTACTGAAGTTCTAATTAAAGATATTGATAACAATAGCTTTCATTGTACAATTTGATCAATATGTAGACAGAGGGAAATTTCAAAAGCAGCAAACTTCAATTGAAACCAAATAATTCCTTAATTACACCTCTGACCTTTTTCTCGTTGGTTGTCAGTATTTATAGTTCATTCAGAGAGAGTACTACGATCTATTCACATGCGTTCTTCCACATGATATTTCTATTTCGTAAATTTTATGCTACATGAAAAGCTGCTGAATGTTAAACAGTCAAACAATAATTCCAGTGGTTAGAGTAGCTGCCTCTCATAGTGAGGTTAGGAGTTCAATTCTCAATACTGTCGTATCGTCATACCTACTGTTCTTAATATACGTAATTGAAATGACAATAACTTAATGTCGTACTTGAAAATCTTTTCCTCATGGAGATGTCGCTATCGCCGGTGAAGGGCCGCAAAATAGATTGATTGACTAAATCAAAGTTCAATTGTGATGTACTATTTGTAAGGCCTATGTAAATTAATTAAATATTGGATTCTAAAATTCTTAATCATTTTCATTATCCAGGAGATGGTCTTATAGATCAATCAATCTGGCGCTGTGATTGCGATCGTGTCATATGAATAACTTAAACTGTCATGTTTGTTGAAACAGAATGCAAACATAGATTTATATTGAAAGCATATATGGAAGTCACACCAATACATCACTGCACAGAGATCATGTAATGAAATTTCGGAGCTTCCGTAAGTGAGGTAAAAGTTGAACAGAAATGTAATGTTAAAAATATGGGGCGTCATGACTCAAATGACGTAACAGTTGTCAAATGCAAACACCGTCCGCTAGGAGACGTAATATTAAAAATTGTAGGGCGTCATGTGAATCTGTTTTGTCCAATCATGAATATATCAACAAATTTGTCTAAAGCGGGATCATAAAATTTTCAGGACGCCATGTGATTGGTTGTTTGTGTAGTCACGTGGTACGGATGTGTATGAAGCACATATGTCCTCTGATTAACAAGGCCTTGAAACTACAGAGATAATTAAGTAATAATTTAACTTTACTTGTAACACTCAATTTGGCTTGTGCAACATTCATTATACCCAATTTATTCCAACTACACCAAACATCCACCAGATTTCGTTCCGCACGCAAAACTAACCTCTTTCATGTAGGCATTGTAGGATTGGAAATTTCCGCAAACTACTATACATTCCAGGCGATGAATACAACCCCAGCCGACGTCAACTGTGCATTGTGACTTCACATTTAGCGTCAATGTCTTCTTTCTAATCAGTCAATGCATCCTGTTTGTTAATATTAAAATGTTCTATTCAAGTTTTCCTTTTTCTTCTATATACTTGAAATAAATGCGTTGCAAAATTAATTCATGTTTTATAATTCTATGCCTTTCATTAAATGAAATATCTGAGGATAAATGTGCATTCGATGCGTTATTTAATTATGCTGTAATCGCGGATGTGGAATATCCCCAATGTGGATAAGTTGTACGTCGAACGGTAGGGGTCTGTGTGCGAAGACCTGATCCTGCTTTCGCTTTTGTCGAAGATCCATGTTGCCCTACACTGGATTTTGTGTATATGTTTTTGGATTATGATTACGTTTAACACATTGTTAACTTCGCCGATTTGTATACGGCATAAGAGTTGTAGTTGTTCAAAGTGGGTCCATAATGGCGCTTGTTCACCAACGTATTCGTCACAGTAAGATCACGTGACCTATATTACCTGTCTCCTCATAATAGCAGCTAGTAAACCAATCAAATTCCTAGGATCTAAATTGCAGTGTCAAGATATATCGTCAAAATCAGCTTCATTCCTTAATTGTTACATTAGGGATGATGGTAATTATGACGGATATCAATATTTTATCTGATGGCTCGTTTAATCGTTTTATAGGGAGTGTGATTTCACCATTAATTGATTAGTACAAGTTCTTCATTACTATTTTGTTTTCAGGAATGATAGAAAGGTTATTTGTTTGAAACAAGATACTTTAGATTCCTAATTCCTCTGCGACATGACGCATTATTAACATATATTTTTAAAAAATCGCCTATAAAATCTGAAGTTACGTCTGCAAAGGGAACGAAAACTGAAATGGGTCTATGGAACATCATTAGTTAAACAAACAGTCAATCAATTTTAGAGTAAACAAATCAAATTGAACACGTTCAATTGAATTAAATAAAAGCTCGCTAAAATTGGTAATCGATATACAGTGATGAAAATACGATCAATCAGATCAGGTTACAATTGTACAATTTATATCCATGCAATGATCAACACACAATGAAAATTAACTATTTCCTTTTGTTAAAAATAGGACACTAACCAATCTCCCTTACATAGGAATAGATCGTCAGAATGTTCTCTTTCCGCTCCCTTAGAATTTTTACCATGTGTTCTACGCTGTGTGTGTTTTTGATCCCCGGGGAGTTTTACACACAGGCAAACCAAGGAGATTGCGGATTGAATCTAGGTAGAGACCACGCGCATGGTGGTGTGACGTCAGTGAACACGCGGTATTTTGTTACAACATTCCAGGGAATTAATTTCCCCACATGTGTTCAGAATTGTCTCTTACATTCACGTGAGTGTGCCGCCCTTTTGTACAGTAAAACCTTGTTATCCTGTATCCTCCTAAAGTGTCACCTCAACGATAAACTGGTCCTCAACAGCACAGAGGGAGTCGATTGGGAATACTGGAGAAATAATCAAGGTAATTTTCTAGTCTAAGTATATAATATATTCAAAAAGAAAATAAAAACCTTTCCAAAGGCTTACAACAGCAAATTATGTACATTAAAATGAAATTTAGTGTTAAAGAGTAATAAACGGTAATATCGTGGTAGGTTTTTTTCCTCATGATTTCCAGATTTTAAACACGCACCTAATAAGCTGTTATGTCGATAACAAAAAACTATTAGATTATATTTATGAAACGCAAGCTATATGTTGAAGAAAACATTAGAGAACTATCGTAGTATGGACGGTAATGAACGTTTGTTGTGGTTGTCAATGGTTATACGTGATGAGAAGTTTTTAATTTTAAGGCGTGTTCTAAAGCTGGACATGCCTTTGACAGTGATTAGTGTTAATATGCCGTCTTTTATCCCATGCTTTCTCCTTAATCCATTAGATGTAAAGGCAAAGATAACAAACAGTGATCAATCTCGCAAGTCCTAAATATAATACAAAAACAAGAGTTGGGCAATCACGGACCCCTGGACATACCAGAGGTGGGGTCAGGTGCCTAGGAGGAGTAAGCATCCCCTGTTGACCGGTCACACCCGCCGTGAGCCCATAGTCTTGATCAGGTAAACGGAACAGTCCGTAGTCAAATCAGTGTGTGAAAAACGGCTTAACAATGGTTATGAAACACATCAGACAGCATTTGACTCATTGCCTATCATAACTGTTTCCTACATCTTACATATAGGTGACGTAATATTGTACGCTACTCTTTTTACAAAGATTTTCAACTGCACAGTTGCAATGCAAATATCGACCGAAAATGGGGAGTTTATAGGTTTTCTGTCGCGAATTCTCAACCTTTTACTTCCAAATTTGAGTGAAAATAAAATATCCGCCAACCAAATCAGTCGGAAATGTTAAAATTAAATATCAACTTCAGCATTTTTATGTCAAACCCAACGCTTGGCATTGCCCGGATATAGATCACACACAATTCATTCAATATGAATCCTATCAAACTGTGATGGATCCTATACATATTTTCCACGAAAATGGCCCAGTTAATTCAGTTGGTTGACTGTTTCCTTCCTACAGATTGTTTCCTTTGGGAATTCCGTCTTTACTTCCCGTGTGAAACAGCGTTGTCCACATAGCCAGCAATTGTACTTCCGGAGATTATTTTTGATTTTGTAAACGAAGGTGACAACTATTATAAATAACAAGCAATGTGTTTCTTGTTTAATTGTAGCTTGTGATGTTTAATTGTTGCTTGTGACTGCTTCTATTTGTAGGCTTGTGATGTTTCAATTGTTGCTTTGTGAGTGTTAATTGTTGCTTGTTGATATGGTTTATTGTTAAGCTTGTGATGTTTTATTGTAGCTGTGTGATGTTCTATTGTAGCTTGTGATGTTATTGTAGCTTGTGATGTTTAATTGTAACTTGTGATAGTTTATTGTAGCTTGTGATGTTTAATTGTAG
>CAJDSM010018115.1:0-25709 GCA_903981925.1 Ostrea lurida
GATGCTGTATTTTTCTTCTTTGTAGTAAAAAATAGTGTAACATCTAAACACACCGTCATGAATACAGAGAGGATCTTCGGTATCCCGACGATCTGGGTGTATATTTAAATGCAATTTTCTGTGAATCGTCCATGTTTTGGTTTTGTTGCTACAATACTTTCATTCTCAACCTCAAACAATCATTTGTCCTGTCGAATAGAACAACTAAGGACGGTGATACCCGCCTTGGTTGTTAAAACAGGCTGCATGCTAGCATTTGGCCATCACAAGCATGCTGCGCTATCATTACGAATTTATCTTTTCTTCTCAGGTTGTGTATACTGTGAATGCAACCAAATTTTAGGCTTTCTTTAAAACAAAACTATAATAAGCAGTAACTGATGCATTCGGTCCTATAAAGTTTCCACAGCCAAAAGCACTTATTTCATTTCTAGAAACATGCACCTTAATGGCTACGTATCCAGTCATGTCGTCATTGACAGTCAAGGCTCAACGTTCGTCACGATTAACTCTAGCTGTTCACAAAGTCATGAGGAAAGATGATACCTGTGTGTGTGTCAGCTGCTCTTATTTACCGATCCGCTCACTCCTGGTTTAATTTTCATCGTTTAAGGTGGACAATCTGCTTGTTGTTCATTTGTCTCCTGCCATCAAAACCCGTTAGGGCATGTTACAGACTAGAACACCTTCCATGTCAATCGTTCGTTATATCAGGTAATCAGTAGATTAACTCCAGTACCAAGGGTCGCCTTACGGCGTCTTAGAGTGCAATTAGCTGTGCATAGCATAAAATTCTTGTCCTACTCCCACCCCATCAACATCCCGGAAGAACCAATACGAGAGACAGATTTTCATTGTATGGAGCTATTTGGTGTCTCTAGCGTCCCGGTTGGTTGCTGCTATTTTAAAGTTTCGTCAATGGTCCTGTTACAGAGTCAGCTTCATTCTAAACTCACCCTATATTCGTGGCAGTGCGTTGCGTACATCTCAGACCTTTCTAGAGACCACATCGTTTTTGAAGTATGTGATCTAATGCTTGCCAACCCACCTTTGATTATACTGTTTTTTTCCAATGCCGTACCAGACAGATTCCTTTATACCTAGTACGGCCCTTGCAGTAATTCGAGACCATATAGACTTTTTTAGAAATTCATTGTGCGCATTCTGCTGCGTTACTAAATGTAAGCGCGTCCCGTCTTGTTTCCAATAACTTCTGAATCGATCGACTCGCATAAAGATCTATTCAACGTTTCCACTTCTAATATAAAACCATTTTATTATTAACCGTGCAATTGTATTTTGAGGTAATACCCAATAGGAGGGATAGGAACGCATGCTCAGTCACGATCGGACAAGGTCATGCGTTAATTCTAAAACAGCACGAACACTACTCCTTGACTGCCAAAATATAACCGTATATTGTATACAATAATTATAACGGCGAGAATAGTTACATATGTCAGTCAAAACGTTTATATCATACAAAGAAACACACTCTTGTATCAATGTGTTAATAAAATCAGAATGACATGATTTACCAGTCACAAGGGCAAACAGAGTTATACGATCCGATTACTAAAAAAGGCGAGGCTTTTTGACTCGATATCCGATGTCATTTAGTTGACATTTCTTCACATACTTGGCCAGCTTTCTTTACATTCTCTATTGTAACTCTCCGTTTCATAACGCAATATCGATTCGCTAGATGGAGAATCAACTGTTTTTGTCTGTCACAGCTACATCAAACTGTCTCAGAAGTAGTCTCTGGTAAGATATGAGACCGTGCTGAAAAGTGAATAACGTTTACAGTATAAAACCTGCTTAATATCTCTTTTGTCAATGTATAGATGAAAATATCGCACATCCGTTTTGTAAGTTACTCCTCGCTCGACTACTTTTTCTATTGATTCATTCGCAGAAACATAACCTAGAGTGCTTGTAGCATACCCATGATTCGTGATACCCTCGAGCTTACAAAATCACGAAAACCAGTTACAAATCTAATTAGCCCGCGCGTCCATAACGTTGGATCGTGATTATTTTCTACAATACATTTGTACAAAGGTCAATATAATGTTAATTAGTAATGGAGTGTTAATTTATTTTCTTTTGCACGACACCACTGGGAGAAAGATTCTTACGAGAGGGTTGGAAGACATGTGATCGTTGCAACGAACGCCTAGCTTTTGGTTTTGCTTCTGACAACTTATTTGATAGTTAAGTTCATATGGATAATAACGCAATATAGAAAATATATAAACAGTTAACTTTAAATTATTCTCTCAGCCTTTGGAATAGTGCACATGGCTATCATTTCAGATTATTTTGAAAAAATCAAGGGTCGATGGTCAAGTGTGGGATCGGCGCTGCTGAAGTTGAGATTGAAGAGTGGACAGTGTTGATAATCTTGAATAAGGCATTTAACGAAATATTCTATTACCAGCTCCACTCCAAGCTACCACACTCCAAACAGTCCACCCTCCTGCAATAGAAGCTGGCCAGAAAGAGTATCAGTAATGTCAACAGATATCTTCACCACATCCTGAATTTTATAAATCGGGGTGATGGTCGTTTGATAAAGTAAAAGCGTAATCTCTTTTGTTAGTATTACCTTGATTATCTTGACAGCTAGAATATCACTAAAATAACTAAGTACGGTATTGCTAAGCAGCAACTTTCTCGTGGTTATATGTATGAAGACATGTATCGATGCTGATTGAGTGTGTCAGGACATATATAAGCACAAGGGCGAAAGTAACTATAAGTAGTATAAACTAAAGGAATAACTGGTTTAATAATGTTTATTAAAATGTATCGATCAAAACAGGTCAGGACAACTTGAAGTTAAAAATTTTCATGCAGATAATTTCGATATCCGTGGTGTATACATACGCGTTACTGTCAAAACAAGAATTCGATATTTACTCGTGGCAATATGCGCAACCGTGCGCCAACACTCGTCATGAGACTCGAAAATTAGTAATCACCACAGTATGAGAGAGTGTTGCCAAGGATTATGCATCATTGCGAGTTGTAATCGATTTTGACTGATTCTATTACAAGAATACAACTGACAAAATCCCAAATACGCAGTGTTTCTTTCAGGCTTGCACATACTTCTTTACTACAAAGGCGTTCAACTAGATGTACCCATTCTTAATTTAAATAAATATACATAATCTTCCAGATGCGAAGAGTAACTTTTGATTTTGAGAATTTTTGCTAATTCCTCTCCCTGCATGGTAATATATTGAATATTGAAGTAATGTATTTAAAAGCTCATCATTTCATGAGTACGCCCAGCACATCGCGAGTTCCGCGCACCTAAACCCTATCCCTGTTAATGTAAGGCGTTTTTTGCGGTCTGACTGAAACCTCGGTCACCAACAGGAGAAAGCTTGAGCTTACTCAGGAGCTGGTCGATGATACGAGTTCACTCTCGATGTTAGATGTCGACATAAGTTCCTGCTATTTGCATGAGCAGGTAATAACTGCCCAAAAAACTCATTGGAGGAGACACGGAGATTTGCCGATTGTTGCGGGATTTGGAAATCAGAAGAGTTCAAGCACGCAAATCATGTATATATATATTCTAAATTTTCGCATTTGTCCTGGCGATGCTATTACTGCTTTTCCAACTTATTGGTTACACTCAGTGAATAAGAATGAAAGTAAAGATTATTTAAGGTAATATTGTCTCACCCTTTATAAAAAACTCTAAAATGAATAATATGTAGTTAAGGACAATTAGGTAAACATGCATATCGCTCCCTTTCGTACGAAAATCCATGCAATTCACCGATATGCACAATTAAGTACTTACGAGTGACAGGACAAACTCATATAAGTGTACACATCTGCGGTATGCGCGCGAAAGGGCAAAAGCATGTAATCAACTTTGCATAAATCAAATGGATAAAAAGTTGCTAATATTAAACAAGCGGAAAAACGTACAGCATCAAACGACTTTTGCAATCTAAGTCAACAGTTTGATATTCAAACCAAGGATCGTAGGAAGGTTAATCAACAAAAATCTTTAGACAACATACATAAACTTCACTACGTATCCTCCGCCTAAGCATTACTCAAATGTTTAAGCCACGCTAAAACGTAATCAAGCGAAATACATCTTACACCTACACAAGCGACGGCCCAAAGTCAACCAATAGGGGCCACTGTTATGAAGTAAACGAACGCGGAACTTATCGAAATTGAGACTGTGCGCATCAACAGAATAAGTAAAAGATGGGACGGCAGAACATGTTCGATTAATTGCAAAGCACGTGATTGACATTTCGCTTGTTAAATTACAATTTACATTGATTTTGCATAATTGTTAATTTACTCGCCCTTTTCCGCGTCCCATACACATTGCGTTCTAATAATAAAGAATAGAGTCGGCAACTAACAGTGTAACAGAAATACCTTTGAATGATTTGATAAAGCATTGGAAATAATGTTATAGTAGGACTACCAAATTGCGATGTCTGAACGCCATAATCGATGGTCCTTAATCCGTGCCGCCAAAGCACGATATAGAAGCTGTATTAAAAAGTACATACAAATGATACTGGTAGTCTAATTCTCATATGATCGAAGTGTTTTCGATCCGCCTTTTTCAGATTTAATACCTTGGAGGCAAGCGGACGATTAGATTTCCGCTATACGTTAAAGACGTTATTACGTAACATAAGAACGTGACGTCACAAAATGTTACCCATACCATCGACTTTTGGACGTTTAGACCATGCGTACTTTGTGGGTTGGTCAGATTTAGTTAACGTGGTAGACCCCACACTCGGCATGGCACCTCGCACTTGGCGATCCGATAGCCTCCAACAAACCATTCGCACGTTGACGATACCATCGCACTTCGGGTCTCACAGCTATCGCAGCTTTAGTGACATCTCGCACTTGGGTCTTTACATTATGATACTCTACAACAAAAGTTAAGTTGTCATTAAGATTAGTCACATTTCATTTAAAAGTTTGTTTGTGAGAATGATATGATTATGGATGCCGTTCAATCTCCTTTTACCTGCACTGTTTAAGTACTTGATTTAGCCTAAACTCATGTGCACGATAGGAGCTTTACAATATCAAAAACTCCGCCCAGAATATAGAGAACAGCTGATGCGTTGTCAAGGGAAAAAAAATCTGTGAAAAAAGAATTACTTTTATCAAAGCATTCTTACAGAGTTTTTGAAATTGTGGGTACAAAACTGACCTGATTGAGACAAAATGTTGAGAGGACGACATATGGATGTACAGCGAGGAAGCAGCTGTTGCCACAGAGATGCTTCAAATGGAATATGCGCCATACGGGCACGTGACGTGAGAGGTTAACGGTATGTAAACCGTAATTGAGAGGTTATGGGGAGAGGCCAGAACGCACTAGGGGTGCCGCAACAACAGACGTCGTTGAGTGGTAAGCTCAGAAAGTAATAACAAGACTCGATGGGGTTCTGAATATGCTTGCAATACGCATTTGGTTCATCTCTCCTGAAACTTTGCAGTTAAGAAGTATGAATAATGATCATGGGGTGCATATTCCAACTCGGACTTAAGAGATGGTTCATTGCGGTAAATTTCCACGCCAACAAGCATACCAATGGTCGCACCTTACCCCGTAAGCTATGCGAAACACACCATCACAACCTAATGATAGAGCACTCAGCCAAACACTCCTCGGCAATGCGACATTCCTGAATATTCTTCATTATTTTCTAACGCCACACACCTGACGATATGATGAAAATCCACACAAAACCTGGATAATTATAAACAGAAAGCAGTCAAAAGCGTAATTTGTCAATGTTCATGTTCTGCTAAATCCAAAGCAATCGTTGATGTCTTACAGTCAACAAGACAGTCATGGCTGGCAGACATGTAAATTTGCTGCAGTTAAGTGTCTATTCTAAGTCTGAGGGGAAAAATTTACAACCCATCTGATGCATTCCTAACTCCCTAGCTCAAGGGTTCAGCAGAGACTAACGATTGCTTTGGCAAAAGACTTATGTAGCGACCCCCAGTCAAGGCTGCCATTCTTCTTCTGATGCCATCTACGAGGTCATTTGGTGACCACCCACCCTCTTGTGTCGGGAACCCTTAGCATAACAGCTCCTCACATTCTCGTTTCACAACAGCGTTAAACTCATTACGCCATCCTGAACGCTTGTTGCATAAATCCTTTTGTGAACATGCATGCTCTATGGCACGACCGCCCTGACGTTACATCCATATGCCGTTTGCTTCATACATTTGTCATCTCAAGGTCAGAATGGTCAAATTACAAACTCTATAAAGATCTTTTTCACAGAATTGTTTTCCTTGCCCACAGATTGAAGCTGGTTTTCTGCAACATTTACTTATGACAAGCATCCTAGTACACGGGTTTCGGTCAATTCGATTAATCAAATTCACTTGCTAGTACTAGAAGGTAGGAATTGACATGTCAGTCCAGCTACATTAATATCAATTTCTACACAAGGCAAATTCCTTTTGCAATCTAAAAAATTACAGAATGTGAATTTTTAAGTTAAGTAACTTTTTTTTTGTGAGTACTATATATGTGCAAAATAATATTAAAACGCCAGGGCAAACGCTATTGAAGCGAAACGAAACTAAGCCAGTTCTATACTTCTTCAAGGGATGATACAAAGAATGCAGGTAACACTATCAAAGAGGTACAGAATATAATATGAAAAGCGACTGCAATGTGAAAGACCACTCGATACTTGAAACAGTATAGTTTGATCCGAACAGTCAGTGGGCTAAAATGAACGTTGGAAATGTAAGGTGCAAAGAATCATGTGAAAGAGAAGCACGTAGCCTACATGGGCCTCATCATATAAAGTAATGATGATCAGTATGCAAATTTGCATGCTAGCTTTTCTGTTAAACTTGCTTTAGTACGCATATTCTGGAAGTCATTCAATTCTAATAATTGTTGTCGGACACCGTTGGGGGGTCCGGTTAGCATAGTCCCCAGGACCCTTGCATGTCGTAAGGCGACTAAATGGGCGGCCCTTCGGAGAGACCGGAAATACCAACCCCGCGGTCACAGAGGTGTGGCAAGATAAGATCGCTCCCTGCTCAAAGCCAAAGGCCTGAGTGCGAGCATATGCCTATTTGACCCTTCCCGGCAATTGGTGACGTCTCACAGTGAGTTAGAAAATTATTGGATTTTTTTGTGAAAACGAACATTGAGTTTAACAGTTATGTACTTCATCTAAATGTATTCTAATATCAATATTATATATAGGCACTAATGTAATCAAAATCCCTAAAGCGCTTGCTAAACAATGTTAAGAACAATCAAACTAGGCTAAAACAAGAACACAAAAAACATAGAAAAAAGATCAATAAGACCGAGATATCAAAACATAAAGTTCAATAGAAAATGATTTTTGTTTTTTTTTGTTTCCTCTTTTTTTGAATACCACTGTGGCATGGGAAAGATACATTCATAAAATTCAGAAAGCAAGTCTTTAAATAGAAGGTTTTTAGTTTCTGACTGTGAAATAAACAAAGGATAAGGCGATAGCTTGGGACAGACTATACTTTTATATCATATCATGAACAGAATTTGTCTCAACGAACTAACTGTTAACGGGATATAATAACTAAGAGAAGAAAAACAGCCTCGGCCGTGCCTTACAGATACTATATAGCATAATGATTGATGAATGTCTACTTCATTTTAAAACAATCATGATTATTCATTACGTGATCTATCTGGGATGTGTTCCCGACGAACTCGGAAGAGCAAAAACTCAAAGTGTTGGTGGCACGGAGGATCTATATCATGCTTTCAATTTTAGTATAAATTCTAGGTACAATGTGACTAACTTTCCAATCGTCTAACTTTATTTCTTGTAGTAATGACCCACTTATCACGCTGCTCGACTTGGTGTTATGGTCATGCTTATGCGTGAGTGGTGTAAAACTTGTAGGATTCGAGCACAGTAGCCATCCCTTAGAGTTAACATGTTATACTCCAAGTAGCCATCCAGGTGTGAGTGGCTTATCTTTTAATGATGATTAGTGTAAAGATTATAGTATGGAATAACCATCACTATCTGTTGATTAATTTAGCACTTTGATATTCACCTACAATTCTGATATAATGGTATTATTAACTGATTTACTCAATCTCAATATTAATATATAGAAGCCTTAGCTGTAAAATAGTACGATGACCCTGGTGTCAATTATGCTAATCCAACTAAATAGTAGTTTATTGCAATTCACATTGCAGTAACCACCGTCCTTTTAAAAATTGGTTAATGTGTAATGCTGACGCGTTCCAGAGTGTAGAGACGTTAGCGTAAATTTGTTCATTACAACCGAACGGGACAACCGAATTGTTGTTACTTTCCAGAAAATTCTCAAACATGGAAGGGCCCATTATGCTTGTTTGGGGGTATATTGTTGCGCTTGTGTAAAGGTGTTTTTGTTAATGGGTTCCCTATCATAGCCTCTTTCTAGATCATAACGTAAGATTATTAAGGAAGAGTTTAGTTTAACAATGCGATAATTGATTATACAACAAATACCAAATATGTGATAGTGCAGATTATTTATTATAAAACCTTATTTTAATGTGCGTCGCATGAAAGAATAATCAGGAACAACCCTAGGAACGGGTTCCGTTATTTAATAACATATAATGGAAAAGAAGAATAGAGGTTTACATGAACCCGAATTTTTAAGAAAATCCATATGCTTACATTACTAAAATGTTCAATATCATGTGCGTTCATTAATAGTGAATCGAAAGTCTCGTTACGTCACGTCAACCCTCAATAGAGGGATCTGACATCGTAAATCATCAGAAAAACTGTTGTAAGACTCCCTAAGTGTGCATTTGAAGCAGCCAACGCAGGTAAAACAAAGAGCGTGTTATATCTTGCAATTCAACCGCCAAGTTAATGTCACTACTCAATAGTGAGTATTAGTGTTGAAGGAAATATTTAATAATTTTACCTATTAATATTAACTAGTATAGTCAACGGTCACTTCTGTTTGACAATAACTATTAAAAAGTGCTGGTAGTATTAAATATCGTTCAGTATTTTGAGTGGATATCGCACAGGTAATATGCCTTGGTAAAAATCTCCTCCTTAAAATAATTAAAGTATTGATTTAAAAATAAATAGTACATGTAAAAGACGATAGTTTATGGCTAAGTAATTTTAGGATTACGTGATATTTTCACTAGTCAGCATATAATTGATTAACATTTGAAATATTTAAAATAATTAATATTGATTGCTAGGTGTCAATTGGGTTTGTTGTTTTGTTAGAACGCATTCTGTGATATGGTTGAAGAGTAGACGTCATGTCATAGAAATAGCTTTCAACCAGGTTTACAGTACATGTATTACAGAATTATATGAAAAATAAAGTTTTAATGAGAGTTTAGAAAAAATTTTCACTGCTACTAAATTACCGACAACGAATTATGTTCAGGTTTACAGTACATATGACACCATTTGAACGTCTCGATATTTGCACTCAGAGAAATCAGTATGGATTTACCAGAATCTTAGTTAGGTGCTCAGGTTACTAGCTCACACTCTCTCTTGCTACACTCGTTTCTTCCTCCTCAGATTTCCTAACTGTTTGTCTCGCAGAGTATGTATCATTTTGTACCTGCTTTTTGAACAACGCAGCTAGCCTATTATTCTCAAACAGTGGACTAACACACTGTATGTTGACTACACGCTTTTTCTCGAGGAACAAGCAATGCCGGTCAGCATTCTTCATAAGATATATTATATTGCAAATGAGCGAATCTATGTATAGGGACTTACTGTGAAAAACACACTATTGATTTTGCTAATCGCAGGTCAGGTACTCCGTCATCTACTGCCTATTTTACAGACCTTGCGTTCAGTAGTGATTTCGCATCATTATGAATTGACTTGTCTATGCTTTTCAAATCTTACCAAGCAATTGGACAGAATACTACAATATTACTCAGGACACAATATCTAAGATATCTCACTCAATTGGAACCACAATCAGGCACTGCATCTATACACTGACTATTATTGTATATGTTAGGAATAATCAGTATAATCGTATTCATTTAATTCGTGTAACGCCGTGTTTCCATAAAGTGATATCCACGTATTAAGTGATACCTTAATCTAAAAATTCTTCACCGCATAAGAAAATTATCGTTCTTTTACAGAAGCTATTTATTTGATCATACTTAATTTTTAAGGCGGGGTAAAAATTTTTTACATAGCAACTTACCTTATGCGAGTTATCGCACCAAATATGCAAGATATATATTACTCAGCCTTTTTATAGTGTATCTCCGACTGACGTTTAGACATATACTTTAATTTGATTGTAATTATCAATTTCCTTCAACCTAATATCTTTACTATGAGGTAGTAGTAGCCTGGCGTGATTGAGATAACACGCGTTGTTGTTACTGCGTTGTTGCTCAAGTGCACTTAGTGTTACAAAGTTTTTGATGTTTACGATGTCAGATTGCGTTTATAGGTTGGTTGCCGCGCATGAATGCCGTAAAGCCAGAACTTCATTACTATTTAATGATACATGATGAAGTAGTAAATCATTAAGCTACTACCGATTATGGCTTTCCATTAGGAGTGTGATATGTAAATCTCGCTCTATTTCCCATTATGTTTACATATCGGAACCAGTTCATGTTTCATGATATCTTTTTTATGTTTAACCGAATATACAATCATATATCGTGTCTATATAAAAAAATATGAACCGCTACTTATTCATGCATAATTTAGTTATATCTGTACTTAATATTACTCCTGATATTATTAAATAAACCATCAGTACCTTATAGAGCGTAATTTGAAATTAGATAACGGGCATCGAACTTGGTTCATACGTCGGAATGTGAAGCGAACACCATTACACAACGCGCATGTACTGACCCCCGAACAAATTTGCTAAGTGTGATTGGCTACCCGTACACTCGTCATTACCTAGAAATATTGTCAACCAGTAATCCTCCGCTCTCCCTAGGTTCGTTGTTTTACTGACAAGAGAATTTACACTGAGTCTCCAACACTTGATACATGACGGTACGGCATATTGCAATACAAAACAACACATTTTTGATTCAAGTGACGAGGTTGTTATTTTGTAATTTATCACTTATGGTGATTGGAAATAACATTCTCAGTTTTATATATAATAGTTATATAGTAAACATTAGCCTGGATCTCGACGTTCATCCATGTATTTTAGAGCAATGATGGTATGATTTCATAGGTGGTAAACAATTTATTACCATCATAAGCAATATACCGAGAATGTATTATCAGATTTAATAGTCTCTCTCTAGCTTTCATCATAACGAGGCCTAATTCGCTAGCATCCACTACACAGAATTGAGATAGGAATTGATTAATCGCACTCACTTGAGTATACAATCCAATCTCATGACAGATAGCCGTTAACACAGTTCACACCACCTAGGTACGCCCGATGCCATCTCTCGAGTGGGATGCCCGTCACTTACCTGCTCATATATATAAATACCTCGTACTTTGCGACATGGCTGCTGTGCTCTGGTTCGTTTTGCTAATCTCTTTCTAGTATTTCCACTTAGTAGATGTCTCTGTACAGTGCGCGATGGCTCTGAACATTATCCGACAGCTCGTACAGGCTCATTGAGCTCGATTTCACCGTTGAAGGATTCTTATCAACATGGTAAATATGAACAGTTCGACAGATATGGAAACAGAAGTCTGAAAGATAACAATGTCATACCATAAAGAGTTAATAATTAACATTTAAATTTGAGCGAAAATTCTCAAATATATCTCATCGTGAGCTCTTTGTTTCGCGCTCTCGTAACACGATTTCTAGACGACATCGCATAGATATCAATCGTTATACTGAAAACTCAAATGTTGATGGACTGTTAATTACTAATAATAATTTCGTAGACCGATTCCGATCTATATTATATAGGTGCATTAGTTATGTACGGTGCTTAATAGTGCGGGTCTCAATGATTTCTCTACTTGTCTAGTATTTTCGTATCTTAATCTCTGTACACGATTTGTTATGTATTATAGAATCCGTCACCTTTGTATAATTCACATAACTAACTGATGAAAGATACTTGTCTGTCTCATAGTATCTGTCGCTTCGTCTGTTGTTTAAAGAATCAGCTTCAGAACATAGCTATAATAGGACAGAACTGCTATTCCTATTACTTGCCTTTCTTGAATCTATGATGTTGTTTACGACATGGACGTGACAAAAAACGGTCTTTGTATGATCTATAGTACACCTAAAGAAATGGAAATCAGCTCAGAGACAAAAACATAATGTGACACTCTTCTACTGTTAATCTGTAAGGATAGTTGTATCGATATTGGATTTTTGCTCTTTTCCTTCATCTGCTCGCTTTTTGGTGAGTCGGACTCTCTGCTCTCATTATCTATGTGTGTGTCAAAATGCAATTGTTATTACGCCGAACTCTTGTTCATTTAAACTAGCGCTTTTTAGAGTCTATCCTCGTTTATTATTTGATTTAACTTATCGCATGGCAAGCGGGGTCTGATCCGATATAAGATAGTGGGAGATGTCAATAATATTCCCGGTACCAAATGAATAACAGTATACTGTTATTAATTATTTAGTCTGACAAGGATGCGTGTTTATTCCCCTTAAAACCAAATTTCAAAATTAATTTGACGTCTCAATCATCAGTGAGCCTCACGGACGCTCAGTGTATGGTGCCAAATTGCCTTAACGACGTAGCGTCAACATGTTGTAGGGCATTCATTGTCTGAGTTCGTTTCTCAGTGGCGGATGCGCATCTTTTGCTTTTTCGAGTGCGGAGTCTTTACTTTCGTGTAGATTTTGGTCTTACGCTCGCTGATTCATCTCACTCTGCACTCGATTGGACATCGCCCCAGCGAAGCTTCTTTTATTTTCACTTTAAGGATTGTGTGATTAACCGATGAATGTTCATCACCTGAACAGTTGTGCGGTTCCATTTAAGTCGCATTACATCCGACTTTTTAACGACCAAATTAGCAAAACGAGGAATGCCTTGAAACAAAAAAAAAGAAACACACAGATAACCCTCTTATAATATAGAAATCCAGGAAGTCCCACACGATCATTCTCACGATCACACAGAATATACGACAGCTGAATTGCAAGATGTACATAAATATTTTTTTGGGTGGAATTAATCAAACCTAGAATATCCAAATTTGCCAACCAGAAAAACGAGACTTGGATCAAATTTGAGTCTCACAATACTCTCTGTTATATCGGATGATCTTTCGAAAGCTCCTAATACTATTTATATTAACTTGAGTTTGTATAGTTGTGTGACTTTACTCATGCATGAGTAACCAAAGTGAGGCGTCCCATCTTCTTTTCTACTTATTGGCTCTTTTCGGCCACATGGGTAGACCTTACAGCAATTGGTCGCACACACTATACACTCTCGGTGCTGCAGATGGTGACTTACGCGTGCACATGACTCACCTATTTTAGGGAGTTAAATTGCGTGTTCAGTGCTTGTGGTTCTAGTTCACATGCATTAGTGGATTCTGTTGTTGACATGTCCCTTAGTTCACTTTTCTGCTGAGTCATACTCTCATGACTGTTGAGGAATTCGCTGGATATAAACGATCCGACTTAATTCGGTAACTAAGATGATTTTTCGAGGAAAATAGATTAGAATACGAACATTAGAACTTCGAGGCTACGAGTTTGCTATCGCTTACTCAAAGCGTCATTCTTTGGCTCTTCTTGCAAAGTTTATGCATACGCTATATATTGGTACTAATTATTCCAATTACGACAAACAATGATACATCATCTATACAAGATCTTAATGTAATATTTGATAAAACTCTTTTCCACCTATTACATTCTTTTATGATATTCTCTAATAAAGATACAGAGTGCTTTTGCATCTGATCTGTCCGCAAGAAATACTAGGTATTTTCATCTCGGTACTCGCTGTCTTGTATCATTCTTGATGTCTCCTCTCTTCAATTTGTATCCTGCAAGATCTGTAGATAATCTTTTACTTAATCGATTTAGCACTCCAGGCCTCACTATCAGTATCTGCATCGTGAGGAAATAAGCTGCTATGTCCAAGTTATGACAAACACCCTCCGAAACTTTGTGAAGAATACTCCATTATTGTCCAGTGGACTCAAAGGGTAGCGAAACACATATATCTAGCTCTACACTTAGAAGACTTAGCTATAGAGTTTTGACATGTGTGCTCCAATTATATAGACTCGGTTGAAATTCGATGACAGCAACCGAATGTGATGATACACAACGGCATATATTTGACAACCTGAATACAGCGACAGAGCAGTGCGTTCGCTGAGTGCCATAGATGCATCTGAGTCGTGGCCACGGTTAAATGGTATGAATGTTTACGGCTGATTAAATCGTCTAACACTTTAGCGTACCTTTGTATGATGAGAGTTGTACATAGGTTATGTGCCAAAGACGACATACCTCTATGAGGATTGACGTTGGAGCAATGGTCTAGAATGACCATATAGAAAAGGAGCGATCTCATGGGGTCTCAAATGATGCGGCCGAGGGCTGCATAGTACACCGATGACAGTGATATGAATTTGGCAATCATTTCTCGGTATAGAGTAAAATGAAATTATCGATCCTCAGGCGTCTGTCACTTGGCATTTTGCTATCCTTCTTTAATAACATAAGTGCATATTTGGTTCTTAAAACAATCTGCAAAGATCTCTTGTGTGGTTTCTATTCATCACTATGAAATCAACACATATGAAGACTTTATGGAGTGCCCAAAGCATCGCTTGATGGGTTGAATAATAAAGGTTACAATAGAGCTCACAGGTCATGTAAACATTTACCAAACTCAGACATTAAAGAAATAGATGTCTTAAGTGCAGCCAAATTACATGTCTTGCCACCGTGAAGATCTATTGTTTGACTGTCAATACAGTCACACATATGATTGGCCTTATCTGATTGTTATGCTAGACACCATGAACGCATTACCATGTACTGCTTTTGACGACCTGCTTCTGATTTAATAAAATTATCCAGGTTTTAGAGTAGGTGGTATTTTCTATCTTATAATACGTCCTCAGGCGTGTGTCAGTGCGTTCTTGAATAAAGGATGAACAGATATCACGGAATTTGCATTTAGCCGAGCATATATCGCTGTTTGAGTAGCAGGCTCTATTTCTATTGTTTTATGGGTGTTTGTTTCAGACAGCTGTTAGCCGGTGAAACGTGGACGCAATTGTTGGTCATTCAGATAGGGCGATAGGGAAATTACTACCGCAGTGAAAGCCATCTCTAACGTCCTGGAAATATCACGTATCCGAAGACTGCCCCAACTCGAATACGATTCTTCTATAAACTTTCTTACTCTAAGGTTTCAGAGGATGCATTGACACCCCAAAAAATTGCCAGCGGTTATTCGCCACAATCACCACTATTCAGAACCCCGAAGTGAGCGAGTTATTCTTCTACTGAGGCTTGCCACTTACTCACGCGGTCTTTTTGTCTTAGCGCAACTGCTCAAGTTAATACCTCCCTTGTTTGGTGTTTCTTGGACCTTCCCCACTGCTCAATTACGTAGGTCAATTGAGTTACTAAAGACGTAAACCCTCACGGTCACGTCCGTTGGGCGCATGATCCATTTGAAGCAATCTCTGCTGGGCACCAGGGGCCTCGCTCTCTGCTGCTACATCCATATGTCGTAGCTCTTCTTCAACATTTTTGCGGTCAGAATCTCAAAGTCCAGCAAGTCAGTTTTGGTTGCGAAACAAACTTTTAACATTAAACTACTCTGTATTTACTGTACTGATCTGATTATTTGATATACGAGTATATCGTTCGTTTTACCACCGATGTGTTGTACTCGCATCTTTGTTGACAGATACCTTCAGCAGGATTGGCCGATGTACTTATGTTCTATAGATTATGGCTTAGAAAGAAAGAAGCGAGTTTTATTATGTAGTTTGTGAAATATATCACGGAAATTAGACCACATCCCCCGTTATTCCACTTGTGCAGTGAGATAAAGATAGGGGTTACCATTCGGCTAATATTAAAGGAGAGATACTAATCTCGCATGTCTAGAGTTAAATAAATGGAGGAAGGGACTCGTTTGAACGAGCAGCTCGACCTTCTCACTATCATAACATAAATACATTTTTTCTCACTAAATAGCCACACACATGTTTTATACGCTTATTAATTAAAGAATATCTGTGTATTAAAGTTAAAAATGATAATCCGTGCTACCATTTCTCTGTGTCATAGTACTTTGAAGTACTAATTAATATGTGACTTTCAAAGTAGTGACCCAAGAGATGGATATTGTTGCACCCAATAAGGCGGTTAGTTTCATGAGTCGGCACGTCGAAACATTATTGTGTGAAGGTTGACTAGGTAATGACCACGCTCATAGACAGCATACCATTTCACAAGTTGACTAAGTTAGCTAAATGGGTTTTATTATTAGGAGTGTATGTGAACGACACGAAAGTTAGCTCTCTCACAAGTTCATAAGTTGTGCAAAGCCGAGTCAGGTGACTCAAAAATATTTGTTTTACACTTTATACTCTCTCACCGACAATACTGAGGGTGCTTGTCATTCTTAACGAAACGCACATAAGTCCTGTTAAATATTTCGATTAAGGCATGACTAGTACTTACCTTAGTTACACATATGTTAAGGTGTGGACCGTACTAGCTTCTATTAATATGAACACGTCAGATTGTCTATCAAATGAGCCGAGGTCTTTCAAAAATATACTGGTCACGAATAAATCCAGTCGAGATCGTAACGTTTCAAGGCTTGCCCCAAATGGATAGAAGCTGGAGTACAAAAAAAAAAAACGATGTGTCAGTCCGAAAAATACGTTCGTCATATCAGACTTGGTAAGACATCCCACCTCATGGGTATTCTACCTCGTATTGGTTTTTGCTTACTCTGATATTTTACAAAGGCTCCGAGTTCGGTGGCACTACTATGGGGTCGTGAACCTCAGTGGTCAATAAAAAGCCCCTTTCGTCAAACTCAATGTTAGTTCGTAGCTTTGCTCAAGAGTCTTCCAAAATTCGCTACGTTGTTAATAAAACAGTCTGTCCGCTACAGGTTGACTATGTTTTTCTATTGATTATACAAGATGAATAGTGTAGTAACTATATCCTCACAATGTGCGCTCAGCTTAGTATGCCTTGTTATCTCCTATTAATATCAGTTGCCGAGAGGGTCTATCATATGGCTACTATGTTTAATTGGTATACGTAGGTCAATTGCATCCTCCGGTTCAGCGACAGTAACCGGGTCTCTATGTGTACTTATGTCATATTAAAGGAAAAGCAATGACTTCACTGGTGAAATATTCGATGAGCTCAATATATATAGTTATACCCTGAGGTTCTAGAGCCTCGACTTGTAGAGACAGTTGCATAGAACGCGCCAGTATATTCAAAAACAAAGATTTTATTCTATAAATAGAATGTTAGCAATGTAGTTCTCTCGTAGGAATGATTCAAAATTCGTTAATTTTAAGGTCAACCTGAACAGAAAGTAATGTTCAGGATTGGAGCAATAGAAAAAAGGACTAGACAACAGTCATATTGAGTATGCACCACCACGTAAACATACGGATCTTCAAGTGTAGCTCACAGTATTTATTCTCAAACAGTGACGCTATATATATGGCGCATAGATTTCGCTGTCATCATAATATCGTGCATTTGTGAGATTTATCATACGTGGTAGCGGGATGCGGCTAGAATAGTATGCTCTCCTCAAATGTTTCAGGTAAGTAACCGATCTTATCAAACCTCTACACTTACTACAATATTAGATCAGAGGCGTCAAAATCACTCTTCTCTATACCTTAGATGCAATCTTTATCGATGCAAAGCCGGTGCGTGCGGTTCAGATAGAGTTTCCACGGAGTTGTCTATAGGTGGTGATCTGAAGAAAATGTATAATTTAATTGCTGAAGTGTAGATCAAATTACGTTTTACGTTGTGCTTATTAATAGCCTATATTAATATGTAGTGAACTCTCTGAAATCAGTTATAGATGTAGTACAAGCCTCTTCGAGTAAATGCAGTCTTTAAATATGTATGGAATTGGAAATAGGTGACAGACGAACAATGGCTCTGTTTGGTGAACGAGAGTGTTATTGACAAGTATATTTCAAGCAATCGGATTTGCGATATCTAAATTTGCTGGAGATGATGTTGCGAACATTAGTGTCGTCATTTATATATTCTGTATTTATATTCGCTGAGCGTCGATTTTTAATATATCTAGGCAATTATTAACCGTTTTTTTCAGTTGGATATTAATACCCTTCAGATATCACTGAGAAAAAGTTTTCTCTTGTCTCATTTTCATAATGCCATCCATTTTCTACGCTACCTAGTTACACGCACAAACTTTAGCCGTGTGATCGTTCGTCGATAGGTTTTCAATTAACATTAGTGACGACATATTATGATTCTTATGATTTTTAAAAAAGCAGGTAAATTATTTTTGCTCATAGAGGAAATCTGCCATGTGCAAATTACATTTTGGATGTTATATACCTCATGGTAGTTAAAACAGCTGAACACCGAAAGTATAGTATAGTAAGAAATTGTTTATATTTCCTCTTTTTTTCTTTTTATACAGTGAGTATAATTGGCTTTGAATTTTATATGGATAGCTTATAAAATGAAGGTTGGGTGTGGAGTCAAGTGAGACACTGTTGAGACACTAAGTTTTTAAATAATGCAAACTTTGACTGAACTTACTTATTTAGTGGCTGCGAGGATTTGATTATATAGGTCGCTAATCTCTTTGGATATTATGGATACGGACTGATATGGTAAGGCACCCGGGAAACTTTGGTTTGAACACGAAAATGCGGATCGCGTAATATATCGCATGCCTAGATATTTTAATGGTGACTCAACATTATCCGAGTTTCACTCTCATAGTTACCCTATGGTATAGAACTGGTTATGAGTTTACTTCTCCTAGGTACCAAGCCATCCCCACAATGTTGGACCCTCTTGTCCGTATTTTCATCCTTCAAAAGTTTCACGAATTACTGTGCCGCATCCTATGCTCCAATTCCAATGTCGGAAAAGTGGCAAAAGCTAGCCGATACCAAGCTCATATGGATCGCTAGTGATCGTCAAGCAACCATGTCTTCTCTCTACTTAATATGCAGTCTCATTGTATTTGGGTAAGAGCCTCTCCTGAATCGTTGGACCCAGGGTCATGCAACCATAGGCCAGGCGCTCAAAAACCTCGTTAGGCATTCGAACGGACCCTGCGCAGCGAGAATACTTGTTTCTCAATTGGCTGCCCTTCAAATCTTGCGAAGTGAGCGACTACAAACATTGTTTAGGCCTATAACGTCTCGAATGGAAAGCATCTTCATTACAGATAGCCTCAATCGGGCATAATTACTGCATCTACTAATACTGCTAATACGATAGATACTCCTTTTCAGACATATATAAAATGCCTTAGATCTCGAGAATTGAGATTGTCTTATCATTTGTAAATATTTAAAGCGAGTGAGGCTCATAGTGCTCTTAATCTATAGACCTCGATAAGATAAAAAATAGAGTATAGTGTGAGTATTAGTATATTCTTTCCGATATGGATTAGACCTGATCTCGCATACTCTCTCATTATCTCGACTCTCGGTAAAAAAGTATAAATAACTATGACCACTATCATATATCTAAGAATGTTAGCTTAATTATCTCTAGATCGTAAACATACCGCTCTTTCTCTTAAAAAAATTGTGTGGACCATGGGGTTGCATAAATGTGATCATGAAGATGTGTGCCTAATGTGCACCTGACTGTCGTGTAATTCTTCCGTCTTCGTTCTAGTTCCTCTCTCCTTGCGTTAAGTTTGCTGAGTCTTTATATGTTTAACACTATCGCTGGATTCACCAGACTAACGCCTATGTCGCAGATCCATGAGTGGACCATGCAGCCCTCGTAACTTTTTACTTTAATATAACGAAAAAATATCAACTCGCATAGTAGGATATAGTGTACTCCTAGATCCCTCTAGTTTTCTATACTCCAGAACCTTCAATTCATGATCTATATGGTATCATTCTAATTATTATTTTGAACCTCGCAAATATATTTCACTCCTAAAAGTCTTAACTTTGTAAAATGTAATATATATCTCTCTGTTTTTATGTCTTGTCATATGGGGCTCATTTACGATCTTATATATTACATTATATATTTTGTGGATCTCTGCCATCTCTAAATGACTACCTCCTTACTTATGCTCTATTATATAATTTGCGAAGTATGTACAGAACGCACTACAAAATTTCATAATTATTAGACATTCTCAAATAACTTAGCTCACTTTCTTGACTGATCGAGCTCATTCCGGGATCATATAGTTAGCAAATAGACAAGATAATCTGAAGATGATATTACAATGTATCTAGTGTGCTCTCCAGATCGAACTTTATGCCACTAGATGTTGTATTAACTTAAGAAGTAATATTTTCTAGATATAGTTATTGTTACTAGATACAAGCAAGTTCCCTAACGAACAGCACGTAGACAGACCCCCCCAAAAGATAGATGATACTGTACAGAATCACACAAGGCTAATGCTTATATAGTATATTTTATCTGACTTGTATACTATTTGCTACACGATAGGGGACTCCATACCCCCGTACGTGGATGTCAATACTTTCGTTTTTGGTTAACATACGTGGTGTTTCAATTATAGATTATCTCTGCGAGAGAAAGCTCACCCTTAGCACTTCTTACCACGTGCACTCCGGTGTACGCAATTCTCACCGTATTATTGGTATAGTAAAACTGAGTACATGTGAGTTCGAGTTCGCGCATCATTGAGAGTTACGACTTAATGTCCACTCTATAATCATCTATAAATTAGTAAAAATAACTGAACTCAGTAGTTATATGCTCAGTTTCAGCTTCTTACTCCCTCAACTTCAAGATATCAGGCTACTATCATCATCTTCTCCAACTGATACTTTCAATAAACAAACCCTCAGCAGTCGCACCATACCCTCTCACACAATATTGACTCACACTCACAACCCCCTCTCGAGAGATTTTATTTCAGTGTATTATAGATACTTACTCATTCAATCAAAAAGCCTAATGTGTAGTTGCATTGATATTGATGTCCCGTGTACAGGCTGGAGCGATAACTAAAATGTTAAATTAACTACGTTTAATGATTTTCGATATAGTTGGCTTGTTTTTACCAGTAATGTATATAAACGTTTCAGTCTGATAACACCTTACCATCTCTAGACAAACAGACCACTTTACGTTGCTCATTTATTCGCATGTTCGGCGTAGTGTCAGACAGAGAGTATATATGTCACTACACTGGGTTAATAGTGCTCCAGCCTAGTCGTTCCAGATTTTCTCAACACGAGTTCCACTTCCTTCCGCTATAGATAGCTTGTTCCTGATAACCTGTTCTGTAGAAAAATGTCGATAACAAAGTATCATCCTATTACTAATAATAATGGATTATTGCTTATTATCAAAAGTTGCCTAATTGAGAAAATAATCATACTATACCTAAACGTTAGGACGTGTGGATCGCATAGATATTGTTGCGTTTGAAGAAGTCCGAAGGGTTCACAATCAGTAATTACATTGAGTTTCTGGACATGTAAGTTCATAAGAAAAAGTGCTACCTCAAAACTCTGACAACGAGGTCATGTGCAGATAGTTTTCACTATTTGAACAAAGAAGAATCTAAGCAGAGTTATATACTTTCAACATTACCACCTTTTTAGACCGTTCCTCTTCACCAGAGCGCGCTACTTACAGTGTAGACTGTGATCAGACAAAAACTTGACCGTTCTACGCTGATCTGCTAAATCGTGATATCATAGAGAATGATGAACGCACATGTGAAGAATGTCATCGGAGAAGCCTTCGCTTTTGCTTCGAGGCTGTTGCCATCCACTCAGATTTAGTATTGTTATTTGATCTGGATACGTTTGAACATTGTTAACTTCGTACCTTTTCTGTAATACATTACCTATGGAAAGAAGGACGAGTAGTGATATGGCTGTTTTAGATAACGCATACCTGCCTCCGATCGAACATGCGTTCATCTATATGGGTATACTCAAAATACATTGCAGGTTAAAAATAAAAGTGGTTAAAAAAGGGATGGAATCTGGGTCATTCAGACGTATTGCCGGACGCTAATTAATAGTAGCAGCAGAATGCACAATGACATTCTAAAAGTCATATGTCTAATTACGAAGGTGACAGTACTAGTTAGAACACTGTCTGGTACATGAAAAACAAATAGCAAAGTGGGTGCAACATTAGTCAAACCATACTTCCAAAACGCATTGGTCTCTAGCTAAGGTCCGAGAATCACAAGCCAACTGCCACCATAGAGGAGTTAGATGAAGTACTGACTCTGTAAAACCATTGACAACTTTAAAAAAGCAGCATCCCACCGGGACCTAAAACCACCAAATACATACAATGAAAATCTGTCCCGTATGGTTACCATGTTGGGATGAAGGTGGAAACGGACAAGAAATGTGCATCACCGCTACACCACTCTAAAACCAAGGCGACACCGTACGTGGCTACAACAACCACTGATGAATCTCTACTGAGCTTTGATGATATAGACCAAATGCAACAGCAATCACAAACGACATTACAGGAAGGGCGGATCAACAGCTGCTATGATTTTCCACCTAGAGACAGCAGAGTAACTGACAAGGCTGACGCAATACATGCTGTCCATAGAACTTGAAAAGGCTTTTGGCCTGGAAACTAAAGACGAACAACATTCTTTTTATTTCATAGAAAGATAATTTGCTTCCATAAGCAATGAAGAAGAAAAAAGTAAATTCGTTGATGACGCAGTGCTTGTGAGGCATGTCCAGGGACCTGTTTAACTCAACTGACCAAATAGTGTATTTGACCAACCAAGACGTCACAGAACATGCATAAGATCATACCACAAATGTCGGATACCGAGATCTCTGTATTCAAGACCTGTGTTTAGAGTACACTATTTTATCAGAACGAAACATGCAGCACAATTTTAATACAAAATGGTAGGCTTAACCGCTTCCACAACATTGTCTAACGGACATGAATGGACTTAAGTCACAACGCGTAATATCGGCTTGCCAGGATTTCCATTGCATTCCTTTTTAGACAACTCATCTTTTGATTTCTTAGAAATGTTGAGGCAAAGGGGCCAGGGAAAGATATCATGGTACTGCTGGCTCGTCATTGATACCACACAATTCGATAGTTTTTACATGCCTTGATTCAAAGAATGCTAAAAGAGACGGAAAAGCCAGCAGTATACAATTAAGTAGATTAAAAACTTGACAACATTTCACCAGAAAACTGGAATATTCATAACAAAATTCGTGGCTCTTGCATGTGGCGTCATGTCATTCGAAATGGAACCACAGACAAAAAGATACGACAAATGCAACACAGAAAAGAGTCCACAGAAACAGAGCTCTTACTTAAGTGAGTACTGCTACAGAGTACAGATGCAATAGGAACTACTAGTATCACACGTAGAATGGTCTGGATGGCTTCATGCGAGGAACAAGCAACAGGGCCACATCCAATTGTTTCAATGGAAAACAATGATTTGCAATTACCGATATTAGGATCTAACTTGCATACGCGTCACCGTATATGTTGTGTCTGCTGGAAAGACAAGACTTCAAACAAAACTTTCCAGTGTATGGAGGTAGGCATCACCTAAGTACTCTTTACTCATGTTCTAACCAGGTCATAGCTTCCAATTACTTACATTGTACTACTTTACATGTACTACAATCTAAGATTATTTCAATTGTTTGCTTTCTTTACTTGTAAAAGGATGCTAGTTATATTATCCATTTCAACTGTCATATAAAAAATTGACCGACATTCAATAAAGAAATACCTCCTGGACAAAGTTGTATTTAAATTGATGCTATTATTGAAGATGGTGAAGATATCAATCACTTAAACCCTAAAAGGAATACTAAATTGAGAATAGGGCATATATATATACCAGAGGTGGGGTCAGGTTCGAAGGAGGAGTAAGCATCCATGTCAACTGGTAACATCCGCTTAAGTCTTCTCGGTTTATCAGGCAAATTAAGTAATCCGTAGTCAAAATCAGCATATAAGAACGGCTAATAGCAATGCGTGTGAAAGGTTGCCTAATGATAGGGTATACATTGTGTATTTACAAATAGGATCATTTAGGATTATTTTCTGCTCGGAAAAGTTCTGACAATAACGTGTAAAAATGCATTGTCACTAACACTGAGAGTTTCCTCAAGACATGGTGATACATTGCATGTGTGGATCCCAAAGAAGAATTAAGGGATTGGTGTCATCTCGGTCAGTATTTAGGAAATTTTATATAAATTACTGTAACCCAGCATGAAATCCCCCTACACGAAACATTTATCGCAGCATGAAATCTTACCAATACGTACTCACTACTCCTGCATTGTTGATCAATATATCCACTTTCTTCTCTTCTTTTTTGATGACGTCGACAAATGCTCGTACTGATGACATCAGACTGACGTCGACAAGTTTGAATACGACATTGGTGTTCCCCGTCAGCTGGACAATTCTGCTTCTAGCTGCTTCACCTTTTTCAGAATTTCGACACGCAAGAATGATTCGTCCATTTCTCCTTGCAAGATGTAACGCAGTTTCAAATCCAATGCCTAAACATATGGATACCGGTATTCATTAGCATTCTGAATGGCAATAGTTGATATTTAATATATAAAATACCAGTATCTTTAATTTTTGAAGTGTAACACTCTGATTAAAAGATGGTTAGTGGTATCGTTAAGTTATTTATATCTTCTATCAATAAGCGTTGCAAGTAATTTTCACCATCTAGGGAAAGTGTGTTACAACTTACAATAGTACCTACTGTAGCAACTCCATTTCAAGTTATAGCATTACATATACATTACATACATGTATGTATTTGTGTCAGAATCAACAGTGTACCTGTGTTTGCTCCGGTTATGATGACCGTTTTTCCTTCCAAAGTCTTCTTGCTTTTACATTTTCCTTTTCGTAGTTTAAAATACAAGTAGAAGCAAGTATAGGCACCAAATCCTACTAACAGACAAGCTCCCGTGTTCCTAGAAAGCAACAATCCCATCTTGTCATCTGAAAGCACAATATCATTGATGATGTCAGTAGATAGATAGTAATTCATCTTTTCGATCATTTATACATGTGTGCGTGCGAACAAAACAGCTTAGAAACTGAAACTTGAATTTCATCCATTGACAAATATTCACCCACCCACCCCTTAAAAAAACCAACAACAACCAAAAACCCACCAAATAAAGATACATGTATATGTAAGTATTTTACTGCTTAAAACAATGGTAGGTTAATAGAGATGGCTTTTGTTTGGTGATTTACTATTCTGAAATGTTGCTGAACCCATCAAGAGCGTCATGTGTCCAAGTGTTCCGTCTGTGGACGATGTTCCTACTAGTATGTTTCTGATTTTCAGTTGCAGTGGTGAATATACGTGAGGGTATGAACCGAACGCTTCACACCGGAAGCGCATTGGCGTTTCATGACAAGTACGCCGGCGTGAAGCTTTGCAGTTCATACCCTCA